>JAOEHX010060022.1:0-24863 GCA_025448015.1 Bolborhynchus lineola
AAAATGGAATGGAACTGAACAGAATACAACTGAAAGCTATGCTATGTTATGCATATAAAATCATAGAATATTTAGGGTAGGAAAGGACCTTAAGATGATCTCGTTCCAGCCCCCTTGCCATGGTCAGGGACACCTCACACTAAAGCACATCACCCAAAGCTATGTCCAACCTGGCCTTGAACATTGCCACTGATGGGGCATTCACAACATCCCTGTGACGACCCATTCCAGTGCTTTACTCACAGTAAAGAATTTCCTCCATATATCCAATCTAAATTTCCCCTGTTTGAGTTTGAACCTGTTACCCCTTTTCCTATCACTGCAGTCCCTAATGAAGAAACCCTCCCCAGCATCTTTGTTGGCCCCCTTCAGATGCTGGAAGGCTGCTATGAGGTCTCCATGCAGCCTTCTCTTCTCCAGACTGAACAGTCACAGCTTTCTCAGCTTGTCTTCATCCAGGAGGTGCTTCAGTCCCCTGATCATTCTCATGGCCTGGTATGAACTTGCTCTAACAGCTCTATCTTCTTCTTCTGTTGAAAATACCAAAACTGAACTCAGTGCTGCATCTGGAGTATTATGAATGCAACTGCACCCAGTCCTTCAGCTGGGGTCTAACATACTCTTGGGGAAGCACAGATAAGGCGGCTACTGAGCCTTTGTTTCTATGCTGAAAAGACAAAGGACTGAGTTTCGTTAGCATTTACATCTTCAGTGGTTCAAAAATAATTACCGTGTAAAATGCATTTGTTTTAGAAGCAATTATTTGATAATTCTGAAACAAGTCTTGCTACTTAATTGGGAATTTTGACAGGTAACAAATTAAGTAAATATTTCAACAGTGTGACCATGTACAGATATTCCCTCTACTTAAATATTTCCCATCCTTCTCTTAAATACGGGGGGTTATAAGGTAACTTAGCACTTACTGCTCAAGTTCATATCTGGTCATAAGATGTTAATATTCAAACCCAACAGAAACCTTTTTTATTGTCCCTACCTTCAGTTCTGCTCTTCCACTACCTACTTTACTTATTTTGGCTAATTTGGGTAATGCTAATCCCACAGTGCTCTCAATGCCAGCACACTCACTCTTTCCTCTCTCACTGTTTTCTTCTCTAGTGATAGCTGGCTTTCTTCAGCACTCAGGCCTCCTACTTGACAGAAATGAAAGTGGGATCAGGGCAAAATATTCAAACAGATCCCCTTCTAAAAGTCTTTTGCTACCCTGTGTTATTGCTGTTGCAGTGGGTCAATCCAGTGGAAAGTCCTACTGTGTCTTTCTTTATTTATGCACACAATTTCATCACCCAGATTCCAGACAAGCAGTGAATGGACCTTTAGAGGAGTTAAAATCCCTTCTTAAAACCCTATGTTTGCCAGTGGACAGGCACAGCCATAAGCCAGCTGCCCCATCCTCAGCCCTAGTTTCATGCTGAGCTCTGCTCTACCTCCATGTTGATGCCACAATCCCATGCCCACACTCTTTACAATAACATACTCTTGGTCCTCTCTTGCCTGGGAATCATTGAATTGTAGAATGGTTGGGGTTGGAAAGGACCTTAAGATTATCTAGTTCTAAGCCACCTGTCATGGGCAGGGACGCCTCACAATAAACTATGTTGCCAAAGGCTCTGTGCAGCCTGGCCTTGAACACTATCAAGGATGGAGCATTTTCCACTCCTCTGGGCAGCTTCTTCCAGTGCCTCACTACTCCACCTCCAGTTTCCTATTTCTTCAAAGACAAACAATTTTTGATATTCAAAAATCCTGTTGGCCTAGGCTTACCCTAAGATAAAACCTCTAATAGACATAAATATGAAAAGATAAATATGAGTTCCTCTCTTCTTTCCCTCTTTGGTTCCACAGGCCTACCGTTCCTATGTGAACTCAAGAAAGCAGACAGGCTATTCTGAGAGACCATGGGACATTTGACAGCTGATCTAATTCAGAATTTATGGTATGGACATGATGAGCATTAGAATCCAGGAAAAGGCAACAGTGAGTCTGGAAGAGTGAAGGAGAGACCACACAAGGGTAAAAAATTGAGTGCAGACACCATCTATACTTAAATGCTTAGAATTTTTCAGAGGTGCATAGTTACAGTATTGAGCTCTTCAACTGAAATATTGTTTTATATTGAAAATGTATTTCCTTCCTCCTTTGGAATCACAGAATTGAAATTAATGAGTTCTTTTATTATCAAGTTGGCTTCGTGTTATACCAAGTTAACTTTCATTAGTTTAATTACCCATAATATACTCAGTTTAAAAAAAGAAGGCATCCATTTTGCTTACGCAGCAGATCAAAACTTCTCATAGAAATGTCCTGCTTAATGCAGAGAAAATTCATAATATTCTAGCAGTGAAACTAGTAGTCCCTGGTGATAATACTAAGAATAATTCTAGCAGTATTGGACCAGATTGAATGAGCCTGATTCTAGCTGTTTCTGTGAAGCACTGAAGATAGAAGACTAACCCAATTCCTAATCCTCCCACTACATTGGAGAATTATGCTCATCTCTTTCTCCTCTTTCTGTCCACTGAATATTTAGGGCATCTACAGCAACTCTACACCTGTTAATTCCTAACTTCAGTTAATTATAAGGCTGTAGTCATCAAATTTTATTATGCTCAAGACAAAATTAAATTGTGGACTATGTCTCCACAGGATGTAATTTCTGTCAGTTTCCCTTTGCAGAAGAAAAGATTTAAACTCCTAATAGTAAAAACCCTTTCCAGATAGTGAAGAAAGCAAAAAAAGCACCAAACAACAACAAAACCCCCACAGAGGCTGAAATGAAAATGATTTTGGGGCACTTGGTAAATATAGGGATCAAGGAGGTCACCACAGATCTCTGAAAGCATTTTGTGCAAAACATTGAGCATATTGAGGAATAAAAGAAAACATCATAGAAAATCTGACCTGACAATCCTCTTCTTGTAAATACTATGAAGAGGCCACTTGTTTGTAGCTCCAGAGTGGGAATGAAGGAGGAAGGCATTAAGAAGTGTTAAGTTCCCTGTTAGAAAAAAACCCATACTTGTGCTGAACACACAGCTGACCTCAGGTCTACATAGAAGTGTCTAAATTGCTTTCATCTGACTTTAAGATTTTAAGGCCACAGGAACAAAAAAATGCTATTCAAATTCTAAACATAAACTGAAAAAAAATAGTGCTCTTATTTTAAAATAAGTCAAAACAATTTCAATTAAAACTAGAATTTGCAGCTCTCCATTGTTTCATTTGCAGCTGATAATTAAAATCCCAGAATATTTTGCACATACATTCAGGAATTGGTTTAAATAGTTAGCAAGGAAGACGACAGTTACTGGCAGAAAATGGTGTGAATTCTCCTGAGGCAGGTGTTTTGTTTTAGATGAGCTCATATAGCAAGTAACTCCAAGAAATTTAATTTACTTTTGTTTACACGTATGCACGGCTCCATGCATAGGCTCAAGCTTATGTTAGCATGGCCCTCCGCATATCTTCTAGTCTCCCTGTTTCCTGTGCGTTTGTTTACTGTATTCAGAGGGGAATCCATTAACATGCTTCATATCTGATGCGGTTGAAACTCCTTCAATATTAATTCCTTGGTGTGTCATATGTTGCATGATAATAATCATTAATATTCTTGAAGTTCCCAGCTATTTGTGTTTACTGATCTTCTGCAGAAGAAAAGAAAAACAAACAAAACCTCAAAACAATCAACACTCCTTCCCCTAAAGCTATTTCAAATATTAATAGTTATATTAATACTATTAAAATAACAAAAAGTATACTTAATACAATCTTTATTTCTTTGGAGAAAAAAAATCAGTTTATTTTTGTCTGGACCTTATTTGATGATTGCATCTACAGTGAAGTGCCAAAATGCAGTCTTCTTATTCCTCCCCCCAGAGACTGAGAAACAAACTCTTGTTTGAGTCAGTCATTTCAGCAACACTGAATAATCACGCTGAGCTTTACCAGGACAAAATAATTTTGTGGCTATAGGAATTTTGAGCTAGACCTATAGGGCATATTTAGCTCATCTCTGTGGAAAGATGAGAGCTGTTCAGGAGTGCTGATTCATTATAACAGTCAAAACAGAATCCTCACACTAAGGAGTTATGCAAACAATAGTAATGTGTCAAAGATTGCCCTGGAATATCACGGGGCCCAGGAACTGCTCTCACATACAAATGACTCCCTCCCCTTCTCTATCACATACAACACTTCAGCAGATATAGTTAAAATGACTAAAAAAGCATTTTAATGGTTTTAAATAATAATAAATAAATTTTATAAAAAAATTAGTTTAAAGCAGCTGTATGTCAAAGTAGGCATCAATTATTAAGTATATGTCATGTCTTTCACATCTGATGGAGGTGTGCACATGCTCTGTTTCTTTGCTAGATTAGGTCAAAAGTGGGGAGGTCAGTGGTAGAGGAAATTACATGACACTCAAATCAAATTTGAAAAATAACTAAGATATATAAAATCAATTAATACTTTTTGTTGTTTTCTTTTTTTCCTACTGTCATGCAATTAGTGGCCAAACACAAGTTCTTGAAAGGTGACACAGATTTGCTGACATGAGAATTACAACTGGTTCCAAACCTCCCATATTTACTAGCCATGCTTTCTCGAAAATTAAGTGCGTTCTCCAAAATTACTTGCAGGAAGCAAGTTTTTTGCTACCTTGTGAAAAATAAGAGGTGGCCTTTTTCATCATAAAAGAATTTTGAAAGAACTCAATGTTTACTGCTGTACTGCTGTATAAGAAAAAAAAAAAAAGTATAAGTTCATTAGTGTCATGGTTTAAGCTCGGCCAGTAACTCAAAACCAGGCAGCTGCTCTCTCACTTTCCCCTCCCTTCTTCCCCCCACTCCCAGAGGGATGGGAAGGAGAATTGAAAGAATGTAACTCCCATGGGCTGAGATAAGAACAGCCCAGAAAATAAGGTATAACACAAAAGCACTAGTGCTACCACCAGTAATAATAATGATAAGGGAAATAACAAGGGAAGAGAATACAACCACTCACCACCAAGTGATTGATACCCAGCCCAACCCAAGCAATGATCTAGCCCTTCTGGGTAACTGCCCCCAATTTATACACTGGGCATGATGTGCTATGGTATAGAATACTCCTTTGGTCAGTTTGGGTCAGGTGTCCTGTCTCTACTTCCTCCAAGCTTCTCTTCCTCCCTGGCAGAGCATGAGATTCAGAAAGCCTTTGGTCAGAGTAAACATTACCGAGCAACAACTAAAACCATAGATGTTATCAGCTATTCCCAGACTAAAACCCAGGACAAACCCTCAGTGAAGTATCATGAAAGAAGAACATGGAGCTTGGAGAGGATCCGGTTTGAGGCCATCTTAAGAACCTGAGCATGCACAAGTCCACAGGAGGGCCATGAGGATGATCAGGGGACGGGAGTGGGCATTGGAGCACCTCCTGTATGAAGAGAGACTGAGAAAGCTGGGTCTATTCAGCCTGGAGAAGAGAAGGCTGCGTGGAGACCTCATAGCAGCCATCCAATATCTGAAAGGGGCCTTTAAGGATGCTGGGGAGGGACTCTTCATTAAGGACTGTAGTGATAGGACATGGGGTAACGGGTTTGAACTTAAACAGGGGACGTTTAGATTGGATATACAGAGGAAGTTCTTTACTGTGAGGGTGGTGAGGCACTGGAATGGGTTGCTCAAGGAGGCTGGGAATGCTCCATCTGTGGCAGTGTTCAAGGCCAAGCTGGACAGGGCTTTGGGTGACATGGTTTAGTGTGTGGTATCCCTGCCCATGGCAGGGGGGTTGGAGCTAGACGATCTTAAGGTCCTTTCTAACCTTACTATTCTTTGAATGTATGATTTTATGTTTGGTCTTGCTAAAAGGCAAGTAATTTCATCTGCTTAGGCTTGAATTTTTCTTTTTAGTCTCCTTGTAATTTTGAGCAGTTCTCTCTCTTGAGAGAATTGGAAGTTTCATATGTCTGGCTGGCACTTCAAACACAAAGCACATAAACAAGTACCCAAAATGTCCAATGTAAACACTCCAAACCAAGAAGCTGAAACATGCAATTTTCATAGCTCCCTCTTCACTGGCATTGGAGAGCACTGACAAATCTGCAGCCTCAGACACACTCCAGAGTAATGACTCTGGGAGCATCATCAATTGCATCCTCAGACTGTCCAGGTGCCCAGATTGCATTGGTAGTCTGGTGGAAATTTGCCATTGCAGCTTTGTTAGCCTTGCCACTCATTCAATCTATAACAAATAAACATGCCAGTGTTGCTATTTGAGCATAAGCCTTCCCAAAATATGTGCATTGTAACTTTTTTTTTCCTATTTGTAACTGCTCTTTGGAACACAGTGCTGTGTCAGCAGCCAGTGTATGATGTGTGTATCCTGTGATTCAGATGGTCAGATAGAAAAAACTGCTTTGTCCTCATTCCCAGCTCTGTATAAATTAGCTACTCCTGGAATATAACGGTTCTGTTTTATATTTCATATCATTTAATGTACTGGAATTGATAGCAGAAATAATCATCATAGTAACGTGAAAGTAATGATAGGCATTCTTCCTTCTGTGGAGAAAGGGTTGCCAACACTTCACATGTGAGTTTCATTCCCTTGGTTTATGCTCACTGAATGTATGAAGTGCACAGAAACTGATTCTTAGCTAGTCTCAGAGTAGAGCTGAAGGCTTTGATCATGTGACAGAGCCTTAGGTGATATGGTTTAGTGGGAGGTGTCCCTGCCCATGGCAGGGAGGTTGGAACTAGATAATCTTAAGGTCCTTTCCAACCCTAACTATTCTATGATTCTATGTATGCGCTCTGAATCTTGAGATACCTGTTACCGAAGTGCAGTGTTTAGGGCTGTGACAAGACAAAAAACTCTCTTTATATATCATATAATGATATATCCTTGCAGGCCTTCAAGAAAAGTGAAAGCTAATAATCCCAAACCAACAAAATCTGCATTCTAGTCATCAAGTTATATGCACCATATACAGACATGCTTACAAAATGCTGAGATATCTGCAGGATTCCTGATTGGCAGCATTGAGTATAACTGAGATAACAGAATCATCCATTCAATTAAAACAATAGGCAAATAAGAGAAAATGCTGCCTTTTCACTTTTTTAAGACGGCCATTGAGTCCTTCACAAACTGACTTCAGTGCTGTTCCCATTAATATCCCCGAAGTTCCCAACAAGTTTCAATTTATATTTCACTTATTAAGGAACAGCTAAACACACCCTTGCATGCTCATTCTTATGGCATGGCCTGTCTGCTGAAATGACCAAATTGCAGATATGCTTCAGCACAGCACAGCCTGCTACTTGGGTGCACATGCAGCTATTTAATCAATGTCCTTCCAGAATTTTCCCTGCTAAAGCAAGCACTCTCCCTTACCCTCAAATTCTATGCACACTGAATGGTGCAAATCATGGGATTGGTCACTGAAAATACTATCGTTTGTTCTGCCTGACTGAATGAGAATTTCAGTAAGAGCAAACAACCTCACTCCCAAAATATCAAACAACCACTTTTATCTAAAGACATGTCCGTGTCACTCTCAAAATTGACCAATTCTTCTGATGTTTTCTGAAGTCATGGCTTAACTTTCAAACTTTTAAAGAGTGTTTGAATGCATCTATCATCTCTGGTAGTTTTTTGAAATAAAGTTACAATAGGAAATCAGCCACAAGAAACAGAGAAATTAACAAAATTTAAGATTAAAAAAAAAAACAAAACAAAACAAAATAAACAAACAAAAAAACCACCACCAACAAAAAAAACCCCACACCTGAGAGATAGAATTATTTCTGTATTGATTTCTCTGTTCAAAGTATGCATTAATCTGTAAGAAGGGAATCAGGTAGCACAGTGAACATCTGACAAAGATATTTAGAGTGGGAAATAATTATGCTTAAGACGTTATTGGTCTGCCCTTAATAACCACTCTGTGGAATTCATTTTACTATCTTGCCTATATAGGACCTTTTGAACGCTCCTTTAGACATCTGAATCTTAAGTGGATGGGACATATACATTCTTTTGCCCTCCAATTTCTGATGGCACTAGAAAAACTTCAGTGTTCAGAGTGTGAAACATACAGTTGACGAACAAAAGCCAACACATCTGTAAGTAAAATGATGCTTAATACAGTTAACATAGGAAAGTAAATTGTATTGAGACTTAATAAAGGGGCTAAGTTGCAAGTCTTCACCGTTGAATGCAGATTAAGATTTTTCTGAGTTGTAAAACACACAAGTAATGAAATGAAGCATAATATAGGAATAGAACAATGCACTTAACAATCTGAGCAATGTCTCACAATTAACAATCTCTGCAGAGAGAGAAATCATCAAAATCATGAGGTAAAACTCATTTGCTAAAACTGTCATGATTTTGTTTTAACTGGAAATCAACATATTAAATAAAACTCTTTAATAATTTCAAGAACAGCAGTCACTGCACTGAATTTTTAATTGATAAATTTCTCCTATAAAATTACCTCATTTCAACTGCCTTTATTTTTTAAACACTAAAATAAGTGTGCTCACTAGCTAGGCACGATACTACTAGTATTACTATCCTGGTTTGCACAAAGCAGCTTTATTTTGTTCAAATATCATTGGCATAGTTTTTAAACTGCTATAAATTAGCATTTTCCTGTGGATCAGACAGTTGAGGTTTCTCTTGATAATTTGATTTTTGTCAGTTATTTGTGCTATATTAAAAGTATCTTTAAACTTCTTTTGCAATGCCAAAAAGTAAGAAGCTTTCTGCTTCCCCAGATACCCTTTAGGGGTTATTTAGATCATGTCACTCACAAAAATAAAAAATTATCCACGGTACTTCTTCTGCAGTGGCACAGATTTATTTTTTCTCTAACACAAAGCAACAAAAACAATATTGAAAATGCAGCAGCAGACACAGGAAACAGATGCTACAAAATGACCAGCCACATACATATTTTGTAAAATCTCTCATCTAGTCCTACAAAGTCTAGGTTCAGCTGAGTAACAGTTTGTCTCCTCCTTTTAAGCTCAGGTGTATATTTTCATTTGGAAGTAATGAAATCATAGCACTGTTTTTCCCAACTAGTGACAAATTTCAGGCATTTCAAGTAGATACAAACAGATGGACTAGCTCAATGTCCTACCAGTGGTGTATCATGCTATACAAGTTCTTATCTTAGGGTGAAATTCAGGCCTCTTGGAGACCAGGCTAGCCAGGTACCTCAGGGGTTTCAGTTAAACCAAGGACATGAGCCTTTTTCTGACTCACTGAGCAGCCAGCTACATTTCACTGTTACCTGGGTTCACCTCCTTCTCAGAAAACTAACTTTCATTTAAAAGTATGTTATCCTGAGCAGTCCCATCAAGGACAGAGCATCAAACAAATGGCAGTCTGGCCCTAGGAGTTTAGGGTATAGCTGGAGAGAGAAAAAAAAACCCAAAACCAAATAAATGAAGACGAAAATGCTACAGGGAGGAGCTGGCTATTAAATGTCTTTGCAGTATCTTGCACAATGGGCCCTTGATCTTTTTTCCAGTGTAGATATTATAGGCATGTGACAACTTTCTGACACTGCACAGCTACTTTTTTCTGATGCAGGTACTGTTGATAGCACTGTTGCTTTCTTTAACATTAACCCTTTGTTGTATTTCATTTCTTCTTCTTTTTGTGTTGCTTTTTATGTGCAAGTTTTGAAGAACACCTTGAGCTATAACTGAAGATTGTTCCAGATCTCTAGGGCCTGTCCATACTCTTAATGAAATAAAATTGCTGTTGGTGGGACATGTGCAATGAATTGGAATAATTCAGTCTCCCCAGTGCATATGTGCATGTTTCAGTAGACATTTAAATTGGACCCGAAAGGCAGACTAGATTTTTATCTATACGGCTTAAACTAGGAACTATGCAACTGCCTTTTTGATTAACACATAATTCACGTAAACTATATTCCTCTTCTTTGAGCAAATCTTATGTAATAGATAATAAAAATCTGTAGTTAAGACAGACTGTTTAACCTTGACACTTCTTTTCATGGGCTGTTAGGTTCCTAGGTAATGATTGCAGTTCTTCATCTAGTAGAGCTTATGATGCTGTAAATACAATTGAGTTAATAAGTCACAATTTCCCCCTTTTTTCATTCCTTTTTAAATGCCTGGTACAGACAGCAGTTATGCCTTTTTGCTGGGTCTGTATGTAGCACAGCATCATATCTCTTTTGCATGTAGTTTAGTACAGCAGATGAGTAGAGGGGCAATGGAAGGGCCATTAATGAGTGTTCAATTTATTAGTGATATTACACTTTAATTCTTTAAAAAAAAAAACAAACTGATGAAGCAAATAAAAAACCTTCAATGATGAGGTTAAAAATCTGATCTTCTTGTATGATACTGCCTGTGGTTAGCAAAATGGGAATTAATTCTTATTGGATGCTTTATGAACTGTAGTAATAGCCCAGAAAGGTGAATAAATTATTATTTTAAAATTCATTAATGATTTGGAAGATGTGACTATTTCTGCAATGAGATATGCTGGTCTTTTAGAATGAGGAAAATATGTTCTCAGGGTTATGTTACTGGGTATCACTCACATTCTGTCAAAAGCTAGAAAAACTGCTAAGACTGAGGAAGCGGTGTTACAGAAAAAGTGCAGTTAAATAAAATCACATTGCTCAAGGCTGGCACCAAAAAAATTATAGAGGGCCAAGGTGATGCCTGTCAGAAAAGAGCGTTAGAAGAGCCAAGACCAGTAGCTTATCTCTAATGAAGCATGCTAATGGAAGAACAAGGTCACTGTATTCTTTATATTTTCCTACAGCAGAGGAATTCAAGCATGATAATATGCATATTTAAAAAGTCTGGAATCTCTGTTTGGTAATCTAGAATTCTAGGAGACATTTTTTTTTTTATTTTGGCTCTTAGAATAGCATCTTTCAGGCTTTCAATTTAAATTGTGATTATGCTCTGTAAGAAGTATAATCTTCTAACAGTAGAAGCCTAGACTTCCATTGCTCTCTTTGCTTCAACTTTGAAGGATATTCACATTCCTGCTTTTCCATCAATGGTCTAAATGCACATAGAGTCATCACACATAGCCTCATCTCACCTGCCACCACTGATCATTATGCACTTTAGAGCTAATATAAACTATTGCTTCCATATGTATGTTTTAAAGGTAACAATAACTTCTAGCAGTGTAATGTGTACCAATTACTGTCATCCCTGATAAAGCGTTAAGATACGTGAAAAGAAATTATAATATACAAAAAATATTACCCCCTTTGTTGTTATGGGTATTTTCCAAAATAACTACTTTGTTTAGATATCTAAATATTAGCCCTGAAATCAGCATGCTTGGTAATTCCTGTGTCTAAAAAAATTAAGCCACATGACAGCATAGAGTCAACAGCAGACACTTCCAGAAAAAGATACAAATTGCACCTGAGACAGGAAGCAACCTTTTTGTGCACTCATGTGGTTCCTTCTCTGTTTTTATCCAAACCTTTGCATAATCTGAACCTTCAGCACAGCATGTTTTCCAAAAAGCTAAAACTTGCCTATCTGCTAAGAGATTTGGGTAATAATGTAAAACAGAGACACTGAGTGGCTCTTTCTGTAGCAGATTTCAATGCCCTGTTGGGTCTAAATTCCTGGGTCTAAATTCTCATAAGTTTGACAAATATGATCTATGTTACATAAAGTTATAATTTGTGCAGCCTTTTGAAACAAAAATGCTGGTGCACACTGGGGCTTCTTGCAGTGAGCTACTGCTTAAAGCAATACAGTCTTTTAAAAGCACATATTATCAGATAATTGTTCTTGCTAAGTATGCTGAAGAGAGGCCAAAGGCACTAGATGTCTAAACAAGGTCAATTTCAGATAATATTTCCTATTAACCATCCAAGAGAGCTGCATAATGACACTATTAGTTGCATGCACAGCAAAGACACACCTGCCCCCTTTGCCTGCAACCCAGGGAGAAAGCAGACTAAGATGGGAAATTATTAGCTGGTTACATCATTGTCTAAGTATATAAACTAGCCTACTTGTCCAACTGTTATAATAAATTCCTACTTATAGAACATTTCTTTTCCTAGTTGAACTAAAGGATATAGATCACAACAGGATCTATTTATTAAAAGAAAATGAGTCCCAGTTATCTACAGGAAATTCAGATTCTGAACAACTCTTTTGTACACAGTATCAAAACTCATTAGTTTGCAGGGAGAATAAACAATGGGACAAATTGCCTCCTATTGTTTATATTATTAATAAAACAACCTTGAAGGGGCACTTCTATCCTATAATATACTTCTAACAATAGTAAGAATGATGTAGTTACCTCTGCATAATGGCTTCCAGCACTGTACCTGTACCTAAACTTCCCCATCAACTTTATGGTTTTGCAGTCACATTCTCCTATACATATAATATACATATATACATATGAGATCTTAATTATGTGCCCTGCTGCTACACCCAGACAGAGAAGTTTTAGTACCATCATGATGGAAATAATAAAACTAAGTGAATATAAAACAGTGTTTATGCACCGAATAAATTAAGTAGGATGCCACCCCAAAGTAAAGTCTTGCTTATTTTTTGAGAAGTGTGTCCTTTTTGCAGGGCAGAGAGGACAAGGATGATAAGCAAGGTGTGCAAAAAGTTCTTTACTGTTTCAACTAGGACATCATAGCAAACTTCTGAACACATCTTCAACCCATCAACATGGGATAATTATTCTCAAGAGCAAGCCACACTAGAACTGATTGTGTAACTGACACTTGTTCTTTTACTTCAAAACAGACCTCAAATACAGCAATGTTGATATGGAGTGCCCACATATGTGAATACTGAATTTATTAGTTGTAAAAATAAGTAAGTGTTGATTGCATTTTTTTGTTGGAGCATTTTCTCATAAAAGGAGTGGGTGATTTAACATGCTGAGGATTTTAGTTCTAAGTCGCTAGAAGCAGCTGCAGACACCAAGTGTCATAATACTTGCAATACATATACCACTGAGGAAAGAGGGAATGTCTTAGCTAATAAAACCAACTTACTGAGTAAAAATAAATCCCAAAACAAACAAACAAACAAACAAGATCAACACAAAAAACCCACCCTTCTATGGGAAATCATCTGACTTCTTTTTTCCCCTGAGATTTAGGAATTACAAGAAGTTGTGAACTAGATCTTTAAAAGGTCATATTTGATCTGCTTTCACTGTTATGCAAAGGTGTGACCTTGTTGTATTTTCTGAGCAGTTCAGCAGACTCCAGAGAGAGGTTTAATAAGGAGGAAACTTACCTCTGGCAGCTAAATCAAGCAGCTTAGATTTTAGACCATCAGCTCCAGCACACTTAACAAGATTAATATGCCCATGTCTATTCAAAGTAAAGGAAGAAAAGGGCAAAAGGAGGAAATAAACTAAAATAATTTGAGCCTTCAGAAATGAAAAGCAAGCATTCCAAGTATTCTTAACATGTCAGGGCAGCTCTAGAGCTAGTGAAATTACACATTTATTAGCAGTGTCTTTTTGGAAAGACCAAATTCTACATGCTTGCATGCGGCCCACCAAACCAGTCTTCAACTCCTGGCCAGCATTTCCATGTGAAGTGTTTAGGGACTCTCTCCCAGCAGCTGGAAGCTCCATTGTAACTTAGTTTATCTTACAGCATGCTTACTTTGATCTCAGGGCAATCAATAATAGAAGGCTATGGTTGACAAAAGCTCTATTTTTCCATGCCTGGCCCCAGACAATGTTTCACAAGCAACTTAGCCAGTTTCTGCAATTACCATTATATATTGATTTCTAAAGAACTCTCTGAGTACATCAGAGCATATTAGACATCAGGCAGGACATACAGTATGAAATAAAAAAAAAATAAAATAAAAAGCCCCCTAATAAAATCCTTTAAAGACTTAGTACAGAGAACAGAACACATTTGAGCAAAAGTATGAGCATTAGCCTGGGTATAATGCACGTGGGATAAAAAGCAAAGAATCCAGCTCATGGTGGAATGCTTGGGCTGAAGTTTAACAAAATGAGAAAAGTGAGATAAAGACTCTCTGTACTTGGCTCTAATACAGACTTTTGTTCTGAAATCTCCTAAGGGGAGCAGTTGTTAAGTCCAAAATTCATGGTATGTGTTCATATTAGGAATGAGAATGATGAAAGTACCCATGTACTGTTAAAGCATACAAAATGTCCTACTGAGTCATATCAACAGTCCATTTTGCTTAGCAGTTTGTCTCCAACAAATAGCAAGAGGAGGGGTTCTCTCCTGTCATTCTTTTCTAGCATCCATATTGTTGTATTAGGCTGCTACTCTGAGAAACAAAGCTGGGATTTGAGACATGTTGTGCCAATTATCTATGATGTAGTTATTGTAGTTGTGCTAGCTAAATCCAGGAATACATTTCACCCTATCTTTAATCTCATTTTGAATATATGACAATACTATTGGGCTGATTACCAGTACTTTAATGAGGCTGTACTAGATTGGACTCCTGCTCAGCAATACCAACTGATGTATTGAATGTCCTCCCATGAGCGTAGATAAGACAGCAAACACTCTGCTATATGATCAGATTTGAACTGAATCATGCCCCAGTTTCTACTTGCAAGAACCGAGAGTGCCATAGATTAAATTCTGCTGGTGATCAGTGCCCACTGGTGAGGGAGAGCTATAAAGACAGAGTAGGTGAGATGAAGCAGGACATGAGCTTTTAATTCAGTCATACATAGTAGGGCTTATCTCAGAGACACAAAATGCATGTTTATTTCATTACAATTAGGTCAACTGATCTCTAGACCAACTCCTGATGCATTTTGTATCCTCAGTTGCTAAGGAAAATGTTGATCCTTCCTGTTAAATTAGATGCAAGGGCACAGCATTGCCTTGCATTATGAGATAATACAAGATGTTTTGTCAATATAAACCAGGCAAAGTAGTATTTCTTTGTATCTTTTGGTTTTGTCCAACCTGATAACTAAATAAGTTCTTTTTCAAAGCAGGTTGATGTGTGATTAGGTAATTTGTAGTACATTTATGGTATTGTTGGCAAGAAAGTTTGAACATAATTGCATCTGTTTTAGTTTTGTAGTGATTAATTCCCTCAAAATATTTCTGATCCAGTTATGTAATTTCCTACAGACACTGTTTTATAACCATGGGTCTGATTCACCACTGCATCACTCCAGTTTTATACCAGCACCAGTATAGATGATTGACTTTCAGAAGAGTTATATCAACAAAAAACTATAGGAATGGAGTTGTGTATCAGGCCAAAGCAGGGGCATGTATTCTGGGAAGAAAAATTATTTTAAGAAACTTAATTGTTAGAAACCTTGGCAAGGCATCCAGGTGATTTTCTGTCATGCCTGGCTGAGTGAAACCACTCCCCAGGTCCTGCAGCTTTGCAGGCCCACTGAATCTACAGCTGCAACTCCAGGACATGAGTTTCTCCCACCCACGTCTCCTCCAACTTGTCTCATTTTTAGCCTTTTGACAGGAAGGGCTGAAAGAATGAATCTTAAGCAGTATTTTTCAAAAAAGGTTATGTAAATTCAAAACAACTGTGCTGAATTATTTCAGCTAAGAGTCTGGCTCTTCCTAAAGATCTTTACAACCACAGCGTCCAGAGCAGAATCGCTTTGCTAGATACTACTCTGGGCTGGCAGCTTTACTATTCCTATCTTGTACTTGCAGAGCATATAGGGCTGGTCTAGGAAATCAAAGTTCATTTATTTTTTCTGCATGTGCTGTGGTGGTTGGGGGTCAGGAACCCCATGCCTGCTGTACCTGGGGGCTCGGAGGAGACTCCCACCCCTGAGGGATGCTGAGCTCTCTCCCCTTAAGACCAACAACTGGTTGCATACTGGGGTGTGCTTGGGGAATGTGAGATTTTGTTTTAAATTACAAATCACTCTCCTTGTTGCCAATTTCTGCTGTAGAGAGGTGGATTGAAAATGTGCCAATATGATCAATCAGATGCTTTTTAAAGAGTCTAAGCCTTCAAGAACAGACAGAAGCAAGGAATCACTTATGTCTCTAGCACGAGATTATAATTACATGTGGGTTTTTTTCTGTTTACATGATTTGTTAGTAAGTTTGCTTCACCATTTCTGTTTCTTACACAAGGATTAATAAATACTTTGCCACTCCAAGTCAAAACGCTCTACTGAAAGCAGCATTTCCACAAAAAAAAGAAACCCAAGCCCAAACCAAAAAAAACCAACAAGCTCCCCCCCCAACATTTAAAATTCCTACTGTTCTGTGGTTTAAAAAGCATGTAATGCACAAATATAAGCCTCTCAGTCCATTTTCTACAATATTCTTCTCTATATCTTCACAAGAAAAAATCTTGTGTTCCTAAACTTTCTGACAGCTTTTGGTTGCTGGATATTCTTGCTACTTTAATTCCAGTCATGGGAATCAAGGGCTGATCTAGCAAATTTATGTTTCATGTGAACAGTAATCAGTGTTAGTCAGTAAAGAGACACCTACTACGTAGCTTTCACTGTAAAAATATTTATCTGCTTTTGATTGCTTACAGTACATAGTTCATGCTTCCCACTTAGTCATGATTTACTTCTTCATAAATTCTTTTGTTTCTTAAAAGGTTCAGTGAAAGGTTTCCTTTCATATTTAGACTCCTCCAGATACTCTGCTTGTCTTCTTTGTCCACACAATGAATGTATTTTTCAGTGGAGCTCTGACTTTGCAAGCTCAATTACATTCTAATTGATGTTTTAGGAAAATGCCTAATTTAACTGTTTCTCAACCAATCTATAAGGACCACTCAGTAAGAACTCCTGGTGTGCAAAGACAACCATCTGGCTTGTAGTCCTTCTTATGTCCATCTCTATCTACTATAGCTTGTCTTATACATAGTTTACAAGCTTTTTGCAGGGTTCCCATATTTCTGCTTTATGTTTCTGACTGAGAAGGATATGACCTTTACATGCTGTAGTGCATGTGAAATGAGTCTGGCGCTCAAGATCCCTTGAGCCAGTGTTGCACAGTTAATCTGTTCACAAGCAGTAAACCAAATATCATGCAGCTTTATGATGCCACTGCATATTCTTGCCATGGTTTAACCCTGGTGGGGAGCTCAGGACCACGCAGCCACTTGCTCTCTCCCTGCCCCTGGTAGGTTAGGGAGGAGAGTCAGAAAAACGTAAAGCCAGGTTAAGTTAAAAACAGTTTAACAATTGAAATAAAGTAAATACTACTACTACGGCTGCTGCTAATAATAATAATAATAGGAAAGAGAGGAATAAAATCCAAGAAACAAGTGATGCATAGTACATCTGCTCACCACCGGCTGACCAATGCCCAGCCTCTCCCCAAGCCAAGCAGTGACTGGCAGCTCCCAGCCAACTTCTTGTAATTTTTGTACTGAGCATGACATTCTATGGTATGGAATACCCCTTTGGCTAATTTGGGTCAGGTGCCTTGGCTGGGCTCCCTCTGAGCTTCTTGTGCCCCTGCTCACTGGCAGAACACGAGATTGAAAAGTCCTTCATCAGAATAAGCATTACTTAGTGACAACTAAAACATAGGTGTGTTATCAACATGATTCACAGACTAAAGCCAAAACACAGCACTGTACCAGCTACTAAGAAGAAGTAACTATCCCATCTAAAAACTTTGAGGTTTACCACTGTGGGTTAAATTGTTATATGTCTGGAAGTTCCAGTACCAGAGAATTCAGTAAGTGGCTAATATTCTCTTGTAGTGCTCAAAGTTGGACAAAAATGTCTTTCTGGAAAGACTCAGATGTGTCAAAACCTATTTTCCTTGCACTGTGATGTACAGAAATTCCAGTGAAGTGTCCAGTGTCAAGCCTATGGCAAATACTTAAAGATTTAGAATCTAAAATTGTGAACTTACAAAGACAGCAGCTTACCTGTTCTATTCTCATATCCAATTGGTTCTTACCTCACTGGGCTAGCTGCCAGCCTCAGAGCCTTGGAAATGAACATAAAAAGTGATATGAGTGTCAATGGCATTTTTCAACATCTTCACTGAAATAGCCCTGTCCTGTTATTATGCAAAGTAGCTTGCATAGCATCTTAAGATCACCTTCAGACAAAAGGAAAAAACCAAAATGCTTAATTTTTGTTACCTTCTACATTTGCAAAATCACTACTGCTTTAAGTAGTTTGTATTTTTCTTCTTTTTTGTGGAAATAACTTCACAGTTGTGACTGATGTTAAGCATGCCTGATTGTACCTAGGGTGCGTTCACATGAGCTTTTGCAGGCTGACATACTATGCCATGTCTTTCCCATCCCTCTATTTTGAATGGAACAGCTGCGCATCACCTTACTTAAAGCACCGATGGTGACAGGATTTATATTAACCTGAAATTTGTGCTGTTCCACCCTATACAATTCCTTTTCATCTCAAAGGATGGGCAGAGCAAGCTTGTGTCTTTCTGCAATTCCATGTGAGGAACTTCCCAAAGTCTGTCAGCCTGATTCCCCAGAAAAAGCTCTAATTTCATCCAGGGAGGTTCAATCTAACCCAGAGAAATTAATAGAAAACTTATAAAATACATTATTGTACATTCATTTCAACAGGGGCTCAGAGAAAGCCAGACCAACTAAATAGAAAGCTGTGTTTCCTCTGTGAGGTCAGAAATAGAAGATGAAGAAAATTAAACTAACAAGTTGTCTCTCTTCACATTTTTAGAGTAACAGACACTGCAGAATTATGACATGTTTCTGTAGAATGATTCCCCTGACACCATGTTTGAGAAAAATTTTCATTAGGAAGGTTCATGTATTTATTTTGTATGATAAAGAGGTAGAAAATGCTATGATAAAACTGTAAGAAATTCTGCCCTCATTGGTGCAATACAAAAAATTTTAGAGCATTGTCACTGCACAAACCTCACTTTTTATGTTGATTTTTAAAGTCAATTTATTTTTGTAATAAAATAGAAGAATTCTTCTGCTTTACATTTATACTCTCCTATTCTCTGTAATCCCCTTGCAAGTGCGCTCTAAAACCCTTTGAGTTCAAGTACCTTGAAACTTCACAGGTTCACACCATTGTTTTTTGAAACATTGCAGTGGAATGAAAAGAAAAGACGGAGGTGCACAGAGGAAGTCTATAACTTAGAAGTTGAACGTCCCTCACACAGTTAGTTTTCACCTAAGAAAAACAGCTAAAAGTCAGAAAGGAACCTGAAAGGCTTGTGTAGTTTACTTGGCACTTTTGAACAAAGGGATTTAAATGCCATTAAAAAGAAACTGTGAAACCTTCCCAGCTCCCCCTGAATTAATCTATTCCAGTTTGGTGTTAACTGAAGAGAATCTGATTTGTATTTTCCTAAGGCCTCTCCATGAAGTGAACTAAAGCTCAGTATATGGAGACAATATGGAGGCTCAGTTCAGAAGCACAGTCCTGATCAAAACTATACTGCTATGTAGACACTTAGTCTAGATGGGATTAGAAAAAGCATTAAATTCTAAAGTGAACAAAACTCAGGTTTCATTCTGAGTTTGTCTGAAAAACTCCAAGAAGACCTAGCCTGCAGGAAGTGCAGCTACAGCCCTTGCTTTCTCATGTAGGAGGGGCAAGATTGTGATGATGCCACTCTCATTTAATAACTTAGCAGTTTAGCCTTCGGATCTCCCCCTTACCTGCTGTGATCAGATCTCACTTCCTGAAAGGACTGAGGCCTGCATCTCCTAACAAACTGCCTATCTTGAGTACAAGAGTTTGGGTCAGGTGTCCTGTCCCCACTCCCTCCCAGCTTCTTGTGCCTCTCTTTGTTGGCAGAGCATGAAAGACTGCAAAGTCCTTGATCAGGGTAAAAGCTGCTCAGCAACGACCAAAACACTGGTGTGTCATCAGCATTGTTCTCTGACTAAAGCCAAAACACAGCACTGCACCAGCTACTCGGAAGAAAAAGAATTCTACCGCAGCTGAAACCAGGACACTTGCCTCCCTCTTTCTCATGACTAATCCTCTCCCAGAAAACAACCATTCCTAAGTACTTTCTGACTATTTGTTCCACTTTTCCTATATCCATAGCTCAATCAGTATTCCTGACCCATTTCTAACACCCGTAATCTCAGCTATATATCCTACCATTGATGTGGTTATCAAGGTGCTGTTGGTCTTGCCCAAGGTCCCAAAAGTACTTTTCAGGGATGTTTGGCCATCTCTCACATCACTTCCTATGAACCTCCTGTGAAATCCAGCCATTTCTCATGGTGCTATCAGTAATTCCTGTCAGCTTCTGTCATTGTCTGTCACATCCACCAAATTCTCATGTCATAGCCAGCAGTTTCTCATGTTAGTTCAATGAGCTGAACCAGAGGCCAGGGCCCAGCCATCAGCCTGCAACCCTAACAGCCCGGGCTGCTTTCACCAATAGGAATGATTTACCAACTCCTATCCTGGACTGCAGGGCTTTTAACCTTTTTTTAAAGTTTCACATAAAGCTCATCGATCTAAAATAGGAGCCTCAAGGCATCATCACTGTATATCTTAAAAAAAATATGAATTCATGTACCTCTGGACTTAAAGAGCTTAGGTGAGCAGGGGAAAATAGAACAGACCTGGCTTTTTGCATGTATCACATATAATACAGGAATGGTTTTGCTTTGTCCTTGTATCATCTTTATCTTTAGCATCTGCAAATTAATACCATTACAAGATTTTTCAGTCACTAGATCTGTGAGGGCAATAAAATTACATTAGAAATGGTACTGCATTAGTTTGTGGAGGGTAGAAATTAGTGTGCCTAAGAGATCAAGGCCTTGGACATGAAAACCTCCTGTGTCTTGCTAGTACTTTCCTTCTGCAAAGGCAGAACTGGAAAAAAAGAGGAGAAAATTTGCTTTCTGCACTCACTTGCAGTTATAGTAGAGGAAATATTACCAATTTTGGGAGTCATTACTTCCACACAAGCATGCTTATTGCAAGAAAGTACTCTGTCATATCCAGTGACACAGCTGAGGTGAAGACTTGTGCTTCTGTTTTGAGACTCCTTTATTCCTGCTGCTCATGAAGACATCTCCAGTAGGAGCCCACCAGCCACTGGGCTCAGAACAATAGGCAAAGTGGAATCATACCAGAGAGAAGACAGAAAATGTCAGCTCTTTTCATGGTTCATTATCAATTAGCTGGGGCCCATTGCCAAATCATGACACAATACAGTAACAGCTGAACTGAACTCATTCCTCCTAAGCCTACTCATCTTACAAGTAGCCAGAGCACTGGGAAACAACAAAGAATTTCTTCTGAGACCAGTTTAAAATACTCTGGTTGCAAGTGTCATTCACTGGTTGTGATTAAGCTCCACCAACGAGAATGCAAGCTGCCTTGCTACAAAGTGCAAATAAGAAGCACTGAGCCAAATACCACCCCCCACTGTTTCTCTCCTCCCTGGGGCTAACTCCCTTGCAGGATTGCTGATGGCATAGAGAATCACACAGCTTTTCCAAGCTAAACTTCTCATCTGCTATCATGGCTCTATCAGCCAGGGATCTTGTTTGGCACAGATAGTGTAATTATGTAGGTAAACAAGGTAGCAGTAGTTTAGCAGAGTTCTCATCCATCCAACAAAAATGGAGTTCAAAACACTTCCTCAAAGAGTTTTCTAAGTGTCCTGTGCTGAGTTCTCCATTGAAATAAGCAAAATGGGCCCGAGCAAACCTCATGAAGTTCAACAAGACCAGGTGCAAGGTCCTGCACTGGGACAATACCAGACACAAATACAGGTGGGGCAGAGAGTGAACTGAGAGCAGTTAAACCACTTGGTAGCTGAAGGAGGGGCGAAAGGACCATAACATTTCTTTCTTTTTGTATTTTCTGTTCTCAGAGCTTTCACATACCAGCAGCTAGTTTTGGTTGCTGTTATTTTTCCTAAATGTTTTTAGGTCAAGAGCCAGTATTAAAAATTATTTGGATGGTCATTCATTTTTAGCAAGAAGACACCCAATGCAGCTGTGGTACAAAGGGAAATCTGCCCCAGAGCAGCTTGCTGTGCAAATGCAGTTCTATCACAGTCATTGCAAAAAGAACATACTGTATTGTTCATAATTACATCCATATTAGGAGGAAAAAAATAGCTAAGCTGTTCAGTTACATGCCAAAACTATTTCCTGAGGGTTATTTATTTTGAATAATGTTAGGGCAAAAAAAATGAAACCAATCTGTCCTGGTTTAAAGCACTGGATTTTCTTTTATGCTTGATGGAGACAACAAAGAAAAAGAAGAATTTATGTAAAGCCGCTGCTAGGTTTTAAGGTGGCAAGATATTTTACAGTGGCAAGCGTTCTTCCCTCTTTGCAAAGAGCAGGAATTCACTAACGCAGAATAAGACAAGGTTACTGTTCTCAGGGAAAGGTGTTTTTCCCTATCTACTACAGCACTGTTCTGTGGTTTGACACAATGCCAGCATTCACTGGGACAAAATCCTATCTCCTGAAGTACCAACTGCTATTTGGCTCTAGGTATTTGGAAATATGCTCGTGTCGCTACAGTGAGCTCAGTATAAATCTGTTTTCTTGCCTATTTTCTATTTCTTTAGTTTCTGTTGTTTTTAACTGCAGACTAAAATAACAGATTGTATTACTCCCAAATGAGATAAGTCATAGCTAGACATTCCTAGGGTAGAGGCACTGGTCTGCTAAAAACTGTTGGCTGGTTGTAACACTGGCTTGTCTTTAAACCCATGTCATCAGATTTCACTGTGAATTAGAGGGACAGCTTTATGTAGACATAGGAGCACCAGTGAGAATCATTGGCTGTTGGAGCTCAGATCAGATTTAGCTTCCCTTCAAACTTTACTTGGCCTGAGGCTTTCCTCCCTCAAACTCTGCTTTCTAAAACAAGCAAAACAAAGCAAAATCAGTCTGCCCATTGTGAACTCCAAGAATTGTTCCTGTAAGTTATCACCAAATAATTGCAGTGGCTGTATGAGTTCTACCATCAAATAATTTAAAACTGAAAATCATTAGGATGATCTGTGATTAGGTTGAGGATTAACATTTGGTAACAGGAAGAATAGGGACTAATCAAGATCTGGGGAGCATATTGCATGAAAATTGAGGCAGTTATATCCCCTTTCCAGAAACAGGTGTTGAAAAGCCTACATTCGGATGACTTGCCTCCTACAATCTGGTAATGAAGTCCGCCCCCACTACAACAAATCTCATTTTATATATACTGCTTCCTTAATCTAAATGCAGCAATGTCATGGTTCTTTGCTTCTTTTGTTATCCCCCTCTGGCAAACAATTGAATCAGCTCTTAGTTATGGTGTCATCCCGAGGGAAAATGTAGTTTAGACAAACATGCTTTTTTATATTTTCAGTTAGTACTTCCTTTGCAGAATGAAACTGTCCTCTCTTCAAGGCAGTTCACTGGGAGTAAGATGAACCAACTTATTTATAATAGCTATATAGCAAGTGTAAACATTATTTCAGAATCCCCAAAGTCACTATTTTAATGTCAGTGCATTGAAAGGTCTGACTTCACACAGTCTGCTGTGGAGTAGAGGCTTTGCCCAGAAAGGGGCTCGGTAGAGTGTACAGAAGTGGGACCAGCCTTAGCCCTTGATGCAGCCTGTGACAGGTACTCACTGCTGTCCTTCTCACGCGGCAGGAGCTTAGCCAGAATCTTGCTGCTCCTGGCCAGTGTTTCATGTTGACCAAGGTTGTTACACTGTTTGCCAAATCTGTTTCTCCCCCATTGGCTTTATCACCTTCAAAGGAGCATGGTAAGCTTAGAAAATATTAACTCTAGATGTTACAGATTTTCAGGCAGAGGTTGTTTGATTTGGGGATGTTCAGACATTACAAAACAACCTTCTAGAAACGTATGTCTTTCCAGCACACTTGACTAGGTACTGTTACGATTGTTGCAACAGTCATGGCCAACATCCCTAAGCTGATATGCTTCCATGACAATTGACCTTTTTGTTAAGAGCATTAGACTGAAAATCAGGAGATTGATCCAGTGTTCAGCTCTGTCACAGACAGATGTCCTGTATGACCTATAACAAGCTGTTTATTCTCGTTGTATGTTACTTTGGAGACTGGAGGGTGAAGCTTCCCTACCCCACAGGGACATTTGTCAATATACATTAATCAGTCTGGTGCAAAGCTGCTAATGGGAACTGGGAGAGGGAGTGAAAGCAAACAGACAGAACATTTCTGTTTCATTTCATTCCTCAAGGTTTGACTCCATGGGTTTTGATTGTTCTTTCAAGCCAGCCTTCCTGAGAGGAAATTATGCCAGGTGATACCATGACAGCAAAACTGTCATGAGACAGCTTCTTCTCTTTCCTCACCTCCTTCCTGATTCTTTGTTTTCTTGCCTTGTCATTCCTCTCTTCTTATCTGTCTGCTTCAGGCATTACTTTTCATTTGCTCTCCCATTTTCTCCCTCTGTATTTTTTTATTTCCAATCTTTCTTTTTGCCTAACATGAGTGTGCATTGGACTAGGAAATAAGGAGTTTTGCTCATCCCTTGGGCTCTTGGGTCTGCCTGCAGAATAAATAGAAATACATGTTGACGTACTTTTCTAAACTTCTGTTTAATGCACATTCACATTATAACGATTAGCTTAATACCAGTTTTGCTGTGTTTTAGGGAGCTGTTACCTGAATGACTATACAGTAATAGTCTTTTTCTCTGGATAACATCGTAGTGATATCATTCAGAGTTATTGTGTGCACATATGCTGAAATGCTGGCTTTAGGTACATGATAATTCTATTACTGGGAGACAACTATATGAGATCAAATATGTATTTATGCTAGGTATATGTCATGCTGAAATGAATGCTTTGACAAAGCCTAACAGTGATACCAGAGGGCAGTC
>JAOEHX010060023.1:5007-20397 GCA_025448015.1 Bolborhynchus lineola
CAATGTTTAATTGAATTCTGCAAGTAACACCTGATAAATAATATTTTAGCTACTTTTTTTTTTTTTTAACTCCTCATTTGGAGGAAAGAATATATCAGTATTTCCTTTGCATCAAGGGTAAATGCTCACTGTTTCTTTGGTTGAAATAGATGAGAATATTAAGCTATTGCAGCATGTAGGATCCTTTTTTAAAATACTGAGCAAATAACAAAATATTCTACTTTTATTTCCACAGATAATAGATGGAGAATATTGAAAGTCCTTAAATTACTTTCTAATGCTTATTGTCATCAAACATTTGAGGATTTTTTTCTTGCTTTTATTTTGCAGTTAATATATACTTTTTTTTTTTTTTAAGTTATCCTACAAATACAACATGATTCTGTCAGAATAACCTTTTAAATTCTAGCAGCTAATTTCTTCAAAGGTACTTAAAAATAATGCTTATAAAAAACAAACTCCCTTAACCTTATATTGTGAGGAAGAAAGACCAGTTAGAAGAGTACAGACGAAATACCTTAGGTGAAGACCACAGTACAGAATCATAGAATAGTTAGGGTTGGAAAAGACCTGAAGATCATCTAGTTCCAACCTCCCGCCATGGGCAGAGACACCTCACACTAAACCATGCCACCCAAGGCTATGTCCAACCCAGCCTTCAACACTGCCAGCGATGGAGTATTCACAACTTCCCTGGGCAGCCCATTCCAATGCCTCACCACCTTTACAGTAAAGAATTTCTTCCTCATATCCAATCTAAACTTCCCCTTTTAAGTTTGAATCCGTTACCCCTTGTCCTCTCACTACAGTCCCTAATGAAGAGTCTGTCCCTAGCTTCCCTACAGGCCCCCCTTCAGATATTGGAAGGCTGCTATGAGGTCTCCACGCAGCCTTCTCTTCTCCAGGCTGAACGGCCCCAACTTTCTCATCCTATCTTCATACGGGAGGTGCTCCAGTCCCCTTATCATCCTCGTGGCCCTCCTCTGGGCTTGTTCCAACACTTTCATGTCCTTTTTATGGTGAGGACACCAGAACTGCACACAATGCTCCAAGTGAGGTCTCACAAGAGCAGAGTAGAGGGAAAGGATCACCTCCCTCGACCTGCTGGTCACGCCCCTTTTGATGCAGCCCAGGATACGGTTGGCTTTCTGGGTTGCAAGCTCACACTGCTGGCTCGTGTTCATTTTTCAATCAACACCCCTAAGTCCTTCTGCACAGGGCTGCTCTGAATCTTTTCTCCACCCAACCTGTAGCTGTGCCTGGGATTACTCTGACCCAGGTGTAGGACCTTGCACTTGGCATGATTAAACTTCATGAGGTTGGCATTAGCCCACCTCACAAGTGTGTCAAGGTCCCTCTGGATGGCATTCCTTCCCTCCAGTGTATCAACCAAAACACACAGCTTGTATATTCAAATACTTCATAGGTAAGCTAATAAGATCCTCTACAGAACCACTTTTAAGTCAAAGTCAGAGAATGGACAGCCTTCTCACTGAATGTCCCATCTGATAACTAAGAAAACTTTAAAAGAACAGTTATTTGTGAGTGATGTGAGAAAAGCTGTCATTCATAACTTCAGTATTTCATACAAGTGATGGAACGAAGCGTGATAGTACTTCAGTTAAATTTTTTTTTTTTTTTTTGGAAACTGCTTAATATTCATTTTAGGTACCGCATGTAACAGAAACCAAGCTACATCCCTAGGCATTTTCTTTCACAGAATTATCAAAAGCATTATGACATGAGCTGTAATATTTATGATAGTAGATATTATGGTATGATGCAGTCTGTTAAATATAACATTTTATATTTCAAGTAGAGAGAAGAAAACATGCAGGTATTTAGAGAGAGACTTTAGCCCGTGAAAGAAATTCTACTGTCTAGTAAAATGATTTTATCCAGCTGTCTTTCAATAAGCAAAACAAAGATAATTAGAAATACAAATTAAACTTTCCCATTGTTAAGAACTTTTCTACAGTACATAATTGTATTACATCCTGGTTGACAAAGCTTTCCAAGCTGGACTTCTGCAAAAGCATTGATCTTATGTGAAGAATTACGAATCATTATGAACTAGTAGTTAGTAAGATTTTAGTACAGGTACCAGCCTTTAAAGCAATACATGATACCTATGTAGCATGATACCTATGTAGCGTGATATCTATCCAGTGCCTTTTTTTTTTTTAGTGCCATAGTTCTACAATATGGCACAAATTATATTAAAATTCTCTGAAATAGCTATGCACGTATAAAAATGTGTTTGTATGTGCATAAAGCTCAGGAGGAAATAGCTCTAAGGTAAGTTTATACTTCTGCTACCATTAATCAGACCCTTCATAAGGAAACATCCAATTACTGTTCATCTGGTTCTCTTTGGGACCTATTTCTTTTGATCTTTATAGCAGCATCTTTCCATTCCATTGCCCATTTCTTATCCCCCCTGGATTATTTTCCACATCAAAGCAGGCCTTTCTTGCCTCTGTAGACTTCTCAATTTTGATCTTTTTACCGACATCATGAGAGAGAGAAAGCCGAAAAAGTAACACTTATTATACACTGTGTCAACCTCTATTGTATACAGTATGTTTACATCACAGACAAAGGCATTACAGAAAGTAGTAGCAACTAAATTTCTAAAATTTTGGTTTATCAATTTTTTGATGACAAAAGAATTAGTATGAGAAGTGATAGATAATGAATCATGAATCTATCAATTCCCCTCAGTATTTAATCAACCATTAGCAATTGTTCATTCAAGAAGCCAGTTTCATAAGAAGAAAATCTAATAGCTATTTTCACCTCTAGTATTTTAATAAATAAACCCATTTCTGGCTTATGCTAAGTGGCAAATATGGAATCACTGTGACTTGCTCAGCTGATTAATTTGGATGTACTGTAATTTTAGAGAACTGGAACAAATATAATGTCCTACCTTTTTAGGGACAGATCTGAAAAGGAACAAAAATAGCTGTTACATTCTCATTGCATTATCTGTTTATAATAAATCAGTTTTGTTCATAGAGAATGGGGAACAAATCATAAGCTTCAGTACCAGTCTTACAGCAAAAGTTATACTCTCAGGTTTCTAAAGGTTTTTTTGTGACTGTTCACTCTGTTCTCCAAGTAATCAATCCCATACACTCAGACAGAATAATTGTTAACTCTCATGACAAACCACAGCAAGTTGCAATCAAACTTAGATAAGCCCAGTGTCATGTACAATTTTACCAACTATGAAGCACATGTGACCTTTCTGGTTTCTCGGACAGAATTACTTCAGTACATTCATATGGTTGAAACAATCAGCCAGTCTTATTTCTTATAACATTCTGGTTGTAATTTCAAAGCTGAGCCGTAGGAATCTTTTTTTGATTTTTGGATTGTTTTCTTTTTTTTCTTTCATGCTGTAAGCTCTCGCAAAGCAAAGTAAGATAAAAGAAGAATGTAATGAGAAGAAGATTAGGAAACAGAGCATTTGATAAAGTGACAGAAAGCAAGCGCAAGAGAAATAATAAGGGAAATATGGATATGCTACTGTTTGACTTTTTTTAAAATTCATGCTTCCAATTTAACACACAGCATTCAAAAGAGATTATTATTATTATTATGGGAACATGACAACAATATTACATTGTTTATGTTAAACAAAAATGTTTCCATTTGCTTATTGGTAATTTTTACAAGTCAAGTTTCTATTTTGAGCAGGTCACCCTGACAGAAATTCACAGAGTTCAGCAGATGTTTATTTATTTTATGGACTTTGCTTGTTTGGGATTTTAATTGCAAATCTTTAGACAAAAGTGAAAATCTTGGCTATATAGCAGTCATATGTGCTTTGCCTAACTTTCAAATTTGGGAAGCACTTACTCTTTAAGCAAGCTGAGACAGATCTGGAGTCATTATCTCTACATACTCTATTACAAATATGTTTGGTTTGATGAGATAGTCTCAGATATAAAACCTGAAATAGCATTACAAAGTCATTGGGATTACAGATTACAGCACAGTAAGAAATGACATAAAACTGAGAATCTATTTACTACAGCTACCAGTACACACCACTGAGGCAAACATCTAATCGAAAGAGAAAAAAATCTTGGATTTCTAGAATAATTTTTTCCTTTTTACTTATATAAAAGCAATGCTTCAGCATCTTTAAAAGTGATCTCAACTTCAGAAGTTCAAAACAGAAGTAATCCTAATCAAGAATTTGCATTAACAAAAATTCTGCATAGACATTATTTGCTGTTTTTATACTTTACTCAAAAATTGAAAATAACCTTTCATAAAAATATTAAACAAAAAACACCAGAACAACAAACCTCACACAATCTACCTTACATCAAGATCTGGCATGGAGAATTAAATAGTGTTCTTACCACAAGAATAAAAACTTCACAATTAATGAGGTATTATGGGGAAATGCTATCTGATTAACTATTGCCCGAACATTCCTTGGGAGAAAACAGAATTAGATTCATCCATTTACAGTAAGTTTCATTGTAGGGGTATTAATTTAGACTTTCTGTCTACCATCAGAGCACTCCTGGTAATTATGGTACTTTAAAATATTTTTGATTGATTTAAAGGGAGTGGTATATTAAAGCATGCCTCCACGAAAGGTGACCATTTATCCATTAAAGGTGAATGTGTTTGAATGTGATAACAAAACCAATTTCACAATTACACCAATTTGTGTAAGACACAACAAGATAGTGACCAAATACTTCTAAAACAGTAAAATATTTTAAGAAATATCTTATAAGCAGTCTTTCCCAATAAATATTATAGCTGTTATAAAATGAGTGCAAGATTAATATCCTTTCAAGTAATTTATGCAGGGAAAGCGGACATCTGATAAAATGGAAATGGGGGTGAGGAGGGGGGAGGGGGCAGTGGCCTAAAGTGAAGTATGTTGTTACTTTTTCCCTTTTTAAATAATCTGCTTGGAGAGCACTAAAATAAAAGACCTTTAGAGAGGATTACAGAAATTAAGACTATGGTATACAATTCTAAAATATCTGACATGATGACAAAACTATGAGAAAGTACATAAAGATACTAAATATCTGCATTGTAAATGTTAGCCTGAAGTGAGAAGGAAATGAGACTAAACAAAACTAAACATGTTTTTTTTTGGTTAGGATTTTTTTTGTTGTTTCATTGTTGGGGTTTTTATTAAGGAATAAGTATATAATATATAAAAGTCTTAGTGTCTTTTTTTGGCTGTTTCATAATCACTTTTGCCCAGTCATGAAGCGAGGTACTGAAATAGGCATCAATAATTGAAAAAAAACACCCTTGTTTTCAAAGTATAATAATGTGATCCATAATGTGATAACATGATCTATATTTCTAATAATATGATTCATATTTCTTATCCCTATAACTCCTTTGTTAACCATAGGCATGATGTTTGTGGTATTAATGGTGCTGCTTAGCTCCAAGAAATCTTTTTTTGCAGTTTAGCGTCAAATGACCTTGCAATATATTTTGGGGTTTTTTTGTTGTTGTTTTTATTTTTAAACTAATTGTTGCAGATTTACCTTTTATATCCGGCTAATAAATTCTCCCTAAATTTTGTTTCTTATTTTCATTCTCATAAGACAGTTTTCAGTTCCTCAGAAGCTACAATCTGGGAATAATTAAAAGAATTAAGTTTGTATGCTTGACTACAAATCACACAAGAATTAAAAATAATGATATTCCAAAGTTTTATTGACTAGGCTACATTATAGCGTGTTTATTGATATGTTTGGTAATACTGAATGATGGCACAGTTTTTCGTCATAAAATCAAGATGATTTTCAGACATTTGCAATAGGTAATAAGTCATTTTTGACACCAAATATCTGTATGGTTATCAACAAAGACTTACTTAAATGCCTTAGCAGATGGCTTTATTTGATTAATTTTAATTTCAGTTGTGAAATACAGTATTAGAAATGCTATGATAATGTTCAAATTGCCTTGTTTGGCCATAGTCGAATCCTGGAGAGAATGGACTTATGGGTACTCTGCTGACTGCCTGTGTTGACAAGATGTTCCCTTGAGACATTATAAAATTGATATATGCTATTTGAAGTCTCAGACACAAGTACTAGCATCTGGAATAGCCCATAATGTAAAATATAGTTTTCTGGACACTGATGGGGTTTTACAGAAGTTACAGAAATGGAAAAATCAATAGACATATATTGATCCTATCAGCAATACTGCAGAAGCATTACCTTCTCCACCAAATATGTGTGTGTACCTGTGTCCGTGTGTGTACCTGTGTCCATGTGTGTGTGTATACATGCACACATATAATATATATTATATATATACACATATACATAATATACATATATACAGATATATCTATGTATACGCCTATATACATATATGTATATATATTTACACATATATGTAAGTATTTATCTCTGCTTAGGTAAAAGTTCTTTGATCTTAAATTATAGAGGTTTTATACATAATTTTATTTTGTTGTGGGTTTTAGCAACCATAACACCATAGTATACTAAATCAGTGGCTGAATTGAATTTGAATGAAGGATTCATTTTTTAATTTTTTCAACATGAATTCTTATTTATGGTGTACAACACATCAGTACACGGCCAGAAAATACATCAGATTGATGACCACATGGTCTTGTTCTGCAAACAGGCAGGGTATTCAACAAAATGACCACACAAGAGCCATATAAATTGCATGATTTATTAAACAAACACACTGAAGCAAACAAACCAAGTCTATATATATGTATATATATTAAATAAGCACAATGAAGCAAATCAGAGAAATATACATGTATAGCACAGAGGAAAATCAGCAATATATCAAATCATTACTGCACAGAAAGAATAGTGATTAAGAAGTACACCACCCTTTACCACTGAATTATCATGCAGGCCCACACTTCCAGCTGGGAAGCCCCATTGGAACTGATGACAGTACTGTCAGGTAACTGGGAAAATTCCTACACTGTGCATCCACCCATAAGTGAGACTTCGGATTTGGCTACTGAAGGATCCTGCTTTTATACCCTTAGGAAAACAACCGGCTTTATGCTTTCTCTGTAACTGTTTACCGGTGTGGCCATGCAGTTTCTTGTGATCTCACTTTGTACAAGAGCATTTTCCAGGCACCCTAGCATCACAGAAGCTGCACCCTTATGTTTTCCTGCCTCTTTCTGACAAATAGTCACAATAAGCATAACTATATGTACTTTATTGAATAGCTTTGACAAAAATGTGCTTTGTTATGTCTCTCAATTGGGGATAAACTCTTAGGTAAGAGCCCATCCATTACTGATCTCAGACTGAAATGTAGTAATAAAAGAACTGCAAACCAAATTCATCTACAGACCTCTGTGTGGAACAAGCTGTATGAGAGTAGATACATTTCATGTGGTCTTTTTTGAGAAATCTATTACAATGAAAGATGGATTGTTTATAGTGAAGGTATGCATCAACCTTCCTAGTACATTCTACCTGATGGACTATATTTTTACCCCACATCTTATCCAGAAGATGATACTGCAACATAATCACTCCATACTACTCTTATTTCCTTATTTCCAAGTTAGAGGAAATAAAAGAAATAATAAAAACATTTGGAAATATGTTGGCATTCAAGAATCACATATTGCATGTGGTGACGATGTATTTTCTCTTGAGATCTCACTTGGAATATTGTGTACAGTTCTGGTGTCTTCAACATAAAAAGGACATGGAAGTGTTGGAACAAGCCCAGAGGAGGACCACAAGGATGATCAGGGGGCAGGAACATCTCCTGTATGAAGGTAGGATGAGAAAGTTGGGGCTGTTCAGCCTGGAGAAGAGAAGGCTGCGTAGAGACCTCATAGCAGCCTTCTAGTATCTGAAGGGGGACTAGAAGGGTGCTGGGGAGGGACTCTTCATTAGGGACTGTAGTGATAGGTCTAGGAGTAACGGGTTTAATCTTAAACAGGGGAAGTTTAGATTGGATATAAGGGAGAAATTCTTTACTGTAAAGGTGGTGAGGCACTGGAATGGGCTGCCCAGGGAAGTTGTGAATGCTCCATCCCTGGTAGTGTTGATGGCCAGATTGGACATAGCCTTGGGTGGCATGGTTTAGTGTGAAGTGTCCCTGCCTATTTCAAGGAGGCTGGAACTAGATGATCTTCAGGTCCTTTCCAACCCTAACTATTCTATGATTCTATAATTACCTGTAATAGCAATAACTGGCATTAGTATACTGGCTGTTATGCATTGTGCTTTTAAACTATAAATTATAACTCAGTGATATGATCTCTGCAGAAGTCAAGTAAATACCATGAGATCCTTCTATATCAATTGAGTTTTCACTAAGAGAAATGAGGAATAGTTTTAAAGGGTTTCTTTCAAGTGAAGGGTCAAAAGCGCAGCTCTGTTAAAATTAACAGCTATCTCATACCTAGGAAGAAGGAGGTACAGGATTTGCTTGTGTTTTCTGCAGTTAAAGTTTTAAACTATTCATACTATTACCACAACTTTCTAGAGCTTTATTTATCACTTAATTCATCAAAAGCTTTGTAGAAGAAAGGCAATAAGAATTGAGTACCCATGTTTGTAATCTAATGTATCTATGTTTTCTTAATACTGAATTCAAGAAGCATATTAATATTTTTATAAAACCCTCCCAAGGTTACAAACATTTTAGTTGTACTAAATTTGAGATAATAAAGAGTGTGTTTTTAAATTTTAATATGAAATCTTGAATTCATACCTCTAATGTCCTTTTTCTAGTAGATGCTGTTGTAAAATGAGGAATAGTTTCTGTAAGCATTTTGAAAAATAATATTTACAATAAAATCTCCAACTAACTGTATTGTAAATTAAAGATGACAGAGTCTTCTTGGTTTAGATTTTTTTGTTTACTGAGAATGAGATTGTTTACCGAGAATGGGATTGTTTACCAGAGTAAAAATTCAGTTTATTATATCGTATATTAATTTACAGTTCAGTGGGTGTCGTGGTTTAAGCCACTATAACTCACCCAGTTCACTCACTCACTCCCTGCTCCTTCTTCCCCCCACTCCGGGAGAGATGGGAAGGAGAACTGAAAGAATGCAACTCCCACAGCTTGTTGATAAACTAAGTTTAGTAATTAAGGTATAACAGAAACCACTGCTGCTACCACCAATAATAACAATGACCAGGGAAATACAAGGAAAGAGAATACAACTGCTCACTACTTGATACCCTTACTATTTTCAAATAAAACCTTAATTTTGATTTAAGATGAACAAAACTCACGCACCCACAAAACCCACCTCACTATACTTATATTGTAAAGAATTAGTCTATTTTTGATATTTTCTTTTTTTTTTTTTCCACTTAAGAAGAAGGGGTTTGAGGTAGGAACTGTTAGCTTATGAATTCCACTCAATCCAGGACCATCCTGTCCTACATGCATTTGCTGTAAGGTGCCAGACAAAACAGCATGTTATGTAAAGGCAACAAATATTTTGCTTTTATGTAGCTGAGGTTGGAAGGAACCTCTGGACATTATCTCTTCCAACCCACTTGCTCAAGCAGAGCCAACTAGATCCAGTTGCCAGGACCATGCCTACAAGTCCGTTGAATGTCTCCAGGAATGGACTCAACAATCCATGTATGCTATCTGTTCCAGTGTTCAGTCACCTTCTTGGTAAAAAAGTCTTTCCTGTTGTCATGTCTGTGTATCAACATGCAAAATCTTCTGCAACAAATGAGAAGTACATACTAAGCATAAGATCATATTGAGTAAAAATCTCCAGACATTCACCAAACCAGTCCAACTTTGTTTGACAAAGCAAGGAAAAATACAAATCCTAATATTGCATTTGTCTTTCTTTTTTGTTTTACACCAGTGTTTCTAAAACTACTGTTTAAAACTTCATAACTGTCTTGTACTGATTTTGAATTTCAAAAATGAGCAATGCCATCCTATTAAAGTCCATGAGAATGGAATATTGTTAAGCATAATAATTCTAAATTACATTTATTTTTATGTAAATGCATTAGCATTACTTTACATATCATTTTTTTTCACCAATAATGTCATCACAATTTGTATCCTTCCATATCTAACTTTTTAGAAGTTTTGTTCATATTTTGTTAGAATTAAAATTACTATTTCATTGCTAGAATTTCGGTTTCTATCCCACATCTAAAAGAGGCTTAACAAAGAGTCTCAGTCTGCCACTATAAACATTTGCATTTTCCCAGCCGCACATTCATGCCATCAGAAAACTAAAAAGCCTAATCAAAATCATATTTTGTTATATAGACTCTTTATACTTCAGATGCACTTTGTTAAATGTCATTAGCTGCTCTACCAACAGACTAGACATATGTACAAGGGAAGAATTTCTGGAAGCTTATGTAGAGTTTTATTATTATTATTTTAGTAATGCAGCTTTCCATAAAAACTGAACATCCCCTGAATCAGTTTTTGTAAATTGCTCTTCAGGAAGCTACTAAGGAGTTGACAAATTTGGTAGCCCAGTGAAGGCAAGGATACCACAGCTCTATTTCCCTAAAGCCACCCAGAAGTCTAGATGAGAGGGTATTCCCAGCGTGCACACACACATGCAATACAAACATGCGTTTATACATACAGCCAGCCATACAGAACAACACAAGAAGGCACACTCAGTAGTCAAACAAGCAGCACTGACAGCTTCATCTTGTTCTTCTCTCTAATGAGGATGAACATTGTTAGTGGGAATATATATGTGTGTGTACGTCCAGGTGCAGTAAGGATCCCTCCAGCATCAAGGCTCAAACAGATTTCTTCCAGTAGCTGCAACTGGATCTCAGTCTCCTCTCCACCACAGGGTCCCTTGAGCTACTGTCATTGTGCACAGAAAAAAAGCCAAAGCAGGGAACAATCTGAGCACCTCGATTAACCATTTTTCCTCTGTGCTCAATTCTGTGCGTGGAGATTAATTTTCACATATCCAGCGGAATTTACAGATTTTTTTTTTTTTTTTAACAGGGCTGAAGAATATAATCCTCTTGTTTATTAGGAATATTGAGCACACATAAGAACATATTTTAAAAATATAACTATTTATTAAAATTATTTTTCATTTGTATTTTTAATAGAAACATAGGGAAATTGCAGTATAAGCTTAAAATAAATGAAGAGCATAAATTTAAAAGATTTTTTTTGCAGGAATTCTTAACATCCCTTAATGTTATCATTTCATGGGTTTAATATTATCTTTTTAATATTATATTTTAATTTTATAGTGCACAATTCCAAAGGAAGCTAGCCAACCAACATCAACACACACAACCCCCCTCCAAGTTAGAAATACCTTTCATGGGACTGTTTGGGAATGGACTTATCAAGATTTTCTTCAGAATTCTTCAGAATTCAAGATTTTTCTTCTTTCTTTCCTGTCAGGCTCAGAGTCTGTCAACCACGACCTTTTTCAAAAAGTACTTTAGGCAAGTACTGTGAACATTCCTGTTTGAATTGCTCTTATTGATGTTTTTAGGCTTTGGATCAAGCCCATAGAGTTCTTATTATTACACTAAATTTGCTATTTGTTGAATAAATCCTGTGGACAGTTTACAAAAGCAACTGATATGTGTGTCACTCACTAGATATGGAATTGTCCAAATGACTGCAAAAGACTAATAGGCACTGTCTGTGCCACAACAGACTATGTGCAAATATCCTTTAAACTATTATGGATTAGTGTTATGTATATTCTGACAAAGTGAGAGAAATATGATTTTTCTAAATTCTTTTGTAACTGAAGTGTTCATTTTTTGCCTTATTCCCTTACTCTCTCCCTTTACCATTATTTCTCCAATGAAATGAAAATATATGCAATAAAACATAATTTTCTAGACTTTCTTACTTATTCATTCTGTTGTCTTTTTACTCTGCCACCACCATTTATACAAATCATTCTTTTTTTTTTGTCCTTATGCTCTATTTCATTAATACTCTTCCTTTATAAACATTTTCTGATGTTATTTTTTTGTCTTTCATCTAGAGCACTCATTTTTATTCAGCTGTGAGTTTCCAGTGCAGTCATTGAAAAGCTTAAGCAGCTACTCTTTTTTTACAACAGAAAACCCTGTCCACTTATGTAATTTGTGGGATTTTCTCAAGACATGCAAGTTTATACACCCTTGATTCAAATGAACTAAAGTTTTTCTGTAAGCCCCCAGAGCTTTTTGCTCTCTACAGAGTGTACTTTCTGTAAGCGTGCAGATTGTCTTTACAGTAAGACAAATTTCACAAAAACGTTTTCATGGAATCAGACTCATTTAGTGGTATCAGTTGGAGGGGATATTTAAAGATAATCTAATCCAACTCCTCTACTGTGGATAGGGACACCTTTCATTAGGCAAGTGTCTCAAAGACTCATTAAAATCTGACTTTGAACACTTCCAGTGATGGAGCATCCATGACTTCCACAAATGGGAAACCTATTCTCAACACCCTCATCATAGATAATTTCTTCCTTGCGTCCAATCTAAACCTACTCACTTTCAGTTTAAAACCATTGACCCTTGTCCTGTCACTACATACCTTGGTAAAAAAGCTCTCCCCATCTTTCTCTCAGTGGAACATTTTCTCCTCCAGGGTGAAGAATCTCAAATCTCAACCTTTTTTCAGAGTAAACGTGTTCCACTCCTCCAACCATTGTCATGGCCCTCCTCTAACATGTCCATGCCTCTCTGGTACTGGGGACCACATAGGTGGAGGCTGTACTCAAGGTGAGGTCTCACCAGAGTAAGTAGAGGAGGAAAATCACCTCCCTTGACCTGCTGGCTATGATTCTTTTTGTGCAGCTCAGGATATGATTGATTTTCTTGACTGCAAATGCACATTGCCAGCTCATGTGCAATTTGCCATCCACCACTAGCCCTAAGTACTGCTCCACAGGGCTGTTCTCAATCCACTCATTACCCAGCATGTATTTATAGCAGGATTGTTCAGACCCAGGTGCAGGACCTTGTGCTTGGCCTTGTTGAACTTCATGAGGTTCACATAGGAAAACACCTCAAGACTGGTAAGGTCCCTATGGACAGAGAATCTCTTTGTCTGTGGCAGAAGATTCCTGGCCTAATGTCACTATATAAAGACATACTGCTGTAACATTTCTTTCTCTTTTTTTTTTTTTTTCCCCAACAGAAAAGATGAAAGTTTCAGATATTTATAGAAATCACAGACCTTGATTAAAAGTTATTCTAACAAGAACATCTGATGTACATCCTTACGAAAATTGTTCTAGCAGGATATCAAAGTAGAATGGCAATTTCTGTAGATCCCATGTGTACTGAAGTCTTCTTTAAATCAAGTTGCTTCTGTTAACAGAAATCCTTTTATTTGCTCTATGAATGTCAACCTTTTAAGCTACTAATTATCATTTAGCTTTACAATGCCATTTATGACTTCTGTTGCACAGTGCTGGACACTGCAATTCCATCATTACATATTCAAGATTGAAAATGTAGTATGGAAAATTGTGCAATACTTCCTAATGATGCTATTAGAAACTGTTCCTCTGCAGTGAAATGCTCAGATAACAGTGAAATAAAAGCCAGTGCTTCCAGAAAGCATGCCATAAATGTAGTGGAATGACATTTTTCTGGTTCATTCTCTTCAAGGTGAAAATGCTTTTTATGCATTCCTCAGTAGACCATACCCTATTACTTCCAAGTATTCTCATATGCTGGAGATTGGCTGGTGACTCAGCGGAATGGTAAAATCTCTTTTCTTCACTTTCTTGTTGTTCGATTGAACTGTTATCTTCCATCTCTTCCTTCATTAGGCTGTTCAGTAAATTCACACAGGTCACAATACAGTATATAACAATAGTCATTGTACTGGTCTTTAGTTTTTAAGAGCACAATTTATTTACTTGTCATTCTCACATCTCTAAATTGAAATTTTATAGTCTTCTTGACTTTAGAATGGCCAAGATTTTAGCTTCCATCTGTTCTTTCTGACTATAAAATATTTATAAATAACCTGAATAAAGTACTACCTCCTCCTGATTTTGATAATTCAGAAGGAAGTATAAGTTTAAAGTAGGGTTAAAATGCTGCAGTTATTTATGTCACGGAGGTGCTAAGGACTTCCTATTTGTAAGGACTATGTTAGAAAGATACTGTGTGGAAGAGATTGCTTATCTAATGAAGGGAGCATGGCAGACACAGTAATATTCCTTGTTTCAAGTATAGTTTTTATAATCTCAGAAACTGGGATAGATGAGCTGTATGCTAATGTGATTTAAAATTGACTGGACTCTTCCACTTTGAGGGGAATGATCAATCTCAGAAAGATTCAAACTATTCAAAGTTTTCTAGTCTTGGCTAGAAAGTCCTGGCTATAAAGACTTGGCTAAAAAAGTGTATTCTTGGCCAGGTTATGTCCTGGCTGAAGAAGTGTTGAGTGGTGATCATTGGTGATGGTACTGCTTCAAACAGAAAGTTAGATTTTAAGATTTCCTGAAGTTTCTTTCAATGATTATTTATATGCTTCTAGTTATGATTCTCTTATATGTTGTTACTTTTTTCAAAATGATTACTTCATTTAATGTAACCTTACACCATCCATAGTTCCACCTTCACTTTCATACAGCAAAATGTATCAAGTGTTCCTGATGAGGTTAGAGAGGACACCAGAGAGAATTAAGGACAGCAAATATAAGTCCTTCACAGTATGACAGAATATTCTGTATGTTATTGTTTGGAAGAGAAGAAATAAGAGTCCAGATGACAGAAAAAAGTTGTCCATAGCAACTCCAGATTGTTTGGGCTCCTATGTTTTAGGTACAGTGTGAATTCAAGCTACTTGGAGAACTTACAAGGAGAGTCTGTGCCAGTAGGATTAAGGAGCATAAATCCCATATAGTATGAAAAGCTGAATTCTTTTCTAGGTTCTTTAATGTAAATGAGTAGAGGACAGAGTAAAGCACCATTGCTGAGGGACAATTGCAGTATCACACTTTTCAGATTACAACCCTGCCTGTTTTTTTTCCTGCAAATTTGAAGATTTGCACCACTGAACAATGCATTCACAAAAGGGATGCTGAAGATTCCCAGCACACACATAGGGGCCTTGCATTAATTTATATGAAATAACTATGAAACATCAAGATAGTAGCCTTAGGCTGCACTCTTAAAAGGAAGTACATGATAAAGAGTTGTAACTTCACCCGCTTAATGTATGGTCTCCTAAAAAGTTCATGATTCAGATTATTACAAAGATGCAGTTACAACTACTTTAATGGTATTGCTTGAGTGATGACTTAAATGTAGGTTTAATGTTGTGCCTGCAAAAGGCTTATTGGAAATTTTTCCCTGTGACCATCTGCCAAAATGCAACAGCAGTAGAATCTGTGTTTGCTCT
>JAOEHX010060026.1:0-32289 GCA_025448015.1 Bolborhynchus lineola
CGAGGTTCGGAGCCCGCCGGGCGGCGCTGGGGACCGGGAGGTAACGCCGCGGCGGCTGGGACTATCGGGGGGTCTTCCCCCCCCACCAGCCGCCGGGCTTGTGTCTGCTCGGCAGGTAACCGAAAGTTACCTCCCGGCGAGGTAGAGCCGTAGCGGCTTTTCTCTTGAAATGTGGTTTTAAGGTTTCCTTCATTCTGCGGAACTCAAAGCGCCTTCAGGGTGGGTTTGAGAGGGCTCGCTGCGCGTTAAGGGAAATCGCTGCTCCTCAGGCAGCTGTTGAAGGGTGCCCGACTGTCCTTAACGCCCAATTTATACCTGCTGCGGCCTGATTGTCCCCCAAACCGGCGCACTTAATGCCTTTGTCACAGGTGCATGCCCATCAGGTCTTACTCTAGACGCTATTTGAATTCCGTAGGTTGAAAGGCGTGCGTTGAAGAAAAATGCCTCGGGATTAAGAAGGGAATCCTATTTAGAAAAATATAAATGCATAGCACATCATGGGGATATGAAGTTTTGTTAGGAAGAATTGGAAAAAACTCCGAAACCACTCGTAACTTCTTGTGAAACGTAGTGTTATATGTTGTCGACCATCTGGATAGAGCAGAGCGTTTCCTTATCTGTTTGTTTAATGTGCATCTCTATTTAAAGTTATGGACTAGGTAGGATGCATCTATTCCTAAATTGGGAGAGTCTGTCCTACTTTTAATGTTATTTTTGTGCAATTTAGCTTTCATCTAATGGGGGATTATGTGACATGAGTGAAAACGTGGGAACTGAAGGGATAGCCCTAATGTTGCTTATGATAGAAACTATTTTACTTGCTATTATGGAAAGGAGCCCCGAAAATGGCTAAGGTGGAAGGTAATGATCAGACAAAACAAACTGCTTTTAGTTGTGGAGTACTATCAGATATATAGTTCATATATTTTCACACTTCCACAATCTGTTTTCAGTGTTCATTTTATCCATATGGGTAACAGTAAGAAGAGAGAATAAAATACCTAGAAAAAAGGAAAATATGGTAGTACAGCAGCAGATACTGGCTGCAAACACTGAACAGTCAGGGGCAGCTACAGCGGGGATGTTCCAAGTTAGTGTTGTTCCTTTTCCTCTTCTACACTGCATGTGCTGAATAATTTCAGTTTGTGATTGTATAGCATACGGTCATATCAATGCTATAATGGATTTTGCCCTTACTCGTGTCTTAGAAGCCATTGGATTTGTACAGTAGCACAATGCAGTTTTCCTATCATGTCACTCTCATTAGTGCATGTTATTCTCTGCCACATTACCACAAGGCCAATCATGTTATGTGAACGTGGTTAAAAAAAAAACTATCTGCTGTGTTATAAAATAGTCAAGACACAGTACATGCATCACAGGGAAAAGAGTTTTGTTTAGTAATGCAAGTTGGATTGTATTTCTAAACTAGGATTTGGTATTCCTGGGATTAAATGGGTAATGCTTAAATAGTGTTTTAAAGAAGCAGGTGAAAAACTGGGGAAATAGTTACCAAAATAGTTAAGGCCAAAGGAAAGTCTGTCCAGGGTGAAGTGTTTTTTTTGATGTTGACATAACTTTCCCCAAGAAGTTCAGGTATTGCCTGCATAGAGCACTGATGAATTGCTGAACTTCTGAATAACTTCTCTTGGTGCACCTGGTTTCAAAACTTACAATAAAATGAGTGACTTCTTATCTTTGGTACTGTCACTGTACCATGAAAGTCAAAAGCAGAAGTGTGTCACTGAAATCTGGCAAATAAACTCTCCAAACAGAAGGTGTAACTCATCAAAAGGCACGTGAACTGTAAATTTCCTGAATACAGGTACTTTAAAATGCATGTTCTACCAGATTAATGAAATGCTAGCAGGAGTTTACTGTCTATGATGCTTTCCTCTAAATGCAGGAATTGGGTGCAAGAAAATTAGTACAATAAAGAAGTTCCCCATTGTGTAAACACTTAAATGTGTGAGTTTAAAATGCTGGTTATTAACATTTGGAATCCCAGCTGTAAAGAGTGTTTTGAAATCTAAAAATCTTAAATTTCCATAAGGTGATATTTTCTGACTGTACATCTTGGAAGCATGTTTGCGATAATTGCTATTGGGTTTTTACTAATAATGCTAGTAATTATAGTTTAGCTTGGCTTTACTGTCTGATACATTTGTTTCTGTTCTGTGTTTACATACATAGCAGTGTTGGTACTAAATAGCAAAGGAGTCTTTTATTTGGGTTTCTTGATTGTTTGGGGGAAAAAAGTGAAGGGGGAATAAGTTTATTATTCCAACTCAATGAACCTTAAGTCCTTCCACTTAATGGATTATTTCCCATTATTAAAGAGGGATTTTCAGAGAATTAATATACTCCAGTCTTAAAATTTATTACTGTGTTGGGATTTATCTTTTTGTTTGTTCTCCTCAAACAGAAATACGGATTTTTTTTTTATATATATATATATATATATACACATATGCACACACACAGTTCCAAGATCTTAGGTTGTCATTCTTCACTCAGTAAATCAATGTATGGTATCTTAAAGCATCTATAGCAAGGCAGACACAAACAATACTATTGACAGGGAAGTGAACTTACTTATTTATCTTGATGGAGTGGTAAGTTAAAAAACAAATTGTGACCATGCCAAGGACTATTTTTTTTTTCTGCTAAGAAAAAGCTTGTAGGTAGGCAAGGCCATAGAGCTGCATAGGAACAATATACCACTGCAGCCTGGAGCTGAACTGGTGGAAACATAAGCGTAAACAGATGGTGTGGGGTGAGTGCTTGCATGTTCATCTATATTTTCATTATCATGTCCATGATATCCAGATATGAACATGTTGCATTATTATGCAAGATTTCAGCCTGTGTTACAAGTCTGTTGTTCGATTGCCAGAATGCAATGAATTGGGCAATTCCTCTCAAACCTAAGGTACAGATAACAGCATCCGAGCTGTGAGCTTTTTTGTGCAAAACATATATGGTCTTTTAAGATAAAAGTTTCATCAGGTTAACAGTTCAGTTGTGTCCTGTGGAAAGCCTGTGCCTGTGTGTATGTTTCCACATATATGTAAACTAGAAAAGATTTTTGCACCCTGGCTTATTTCAAGCTGTAGCTTTAAAGATAATGACTGCATAATGTAGCCATTATGTGTCACCAGACAATTAATTTCAGAAGTAAACTGTAGAACTTGATGAGTTTGTAACGTGTCACATCTGTTGGTGAACTGTAAAAGGAAGTTGTTGCTTTTTCAAGTTACCAGGTATCTCTGTATCTTGTCAGATTATGCAAGGTTGGTCTTTTTATGCTTCCTTCTAAGAGGCACTTGTGTTCATTTTCTTCTGCTTACAAAAAGTTGAGGTAAGAAATAACGTCAGATGTCAGTTCCAAAATTCGTTTCGCCTTTATTTTCACAGTGATTGCACTTGATGTAAATGGGATAGCTCAAAGTAGGTAATAAAGCTTTTTGATTCTGGTGTTAAAATCTCAGGCAGATTACTAATGACCTTGAGTTATTCATCAGTTCAAAGAAGTTGGCTTATTTTTATTCACATATTTATTTTTACATAAGTGCAATCCATCACAGATAAGCACTCTTTGAATACAGCACTCAGAATTTTCTTGTAGCAATAAGGAGACCAAGGATTAAGTGTCTGTAGAGGCTGAAATTCTCTCTGAATGAAACTCATGTTTTACTGCTAGAGCATATCTCTTACTTGGAGGACTTAAGGTCCTGTCAGGCTGTGTTACTGCTTCCTGGATTGTACTTTCCCTGGTGTATTCTGCTGCTCAATTATCCAGCTATCAACTTTTGTATTTACATCATTATGAAAGATGAGAAAATAAACAAAACCACTGCAGTAGAAGCATATCATTCCCTTTTAAGTGTGCAGCTGAAGTCATGAGCAAAGTAAGATCTTAGTTTCAAACTATTAAGACATTAAAAAAGACTTTTACCCCTGTGTCTCGCGTCCATATAGACTTGACTGCTAAACGAAGACTTGGGAACTCTGGTGGTTGTAGATATGCGTAGAATGACTTGCTATCCAAAAGCCTTCATCCGTTTGCCATGAGGTGAATGGATTTGCAATTAATGCCTCATGATATACTCCTGGTGGTGCATTTGGCAGTGCTGAGTGCTGTTTGGATATTTTGTTATTTTGTTTTGGACAAGTGAGAATGATTGGTATGGAAAGAATAAATATTTAACAATGTATGGCTTAAGCAGATACAGTTAGAAGCCAAGTCAGCACAGAAGCTCTCCTGTAATTTGAGGGTGGCAAAACACTGCAGAAGAACTAAAGTGGAACCTTTTTTATTTTTATATATATATAAATATATATCACTTGGCCTTGTTGAAGAAGGAGGCAAGTCAAAATCAAGCTAAATGTTATAGGGAAATAAGGAAAAACAAGCAGAAGAGAAGAGTTGACTGTTAGTGAGCAGTGGTTTTTCCATCTCTCATGATTTATTCAGAAATCAGTGTTTCCAGTTTCGGTCAGCATCTTGCCTGCATCAGAAAGCAAGCCACCATAGTTCCTAGAAAATGGATTGACACCAGTGCAGAGAGGATGTCTGTCCTGCGTCTGCCTACTCTTCTGAGGTCCTTTTCAAAGCATCTGCTACTGGCTGCTGTCAAATTGGCCTTCAGTATTGGAGCAGATACACCTGGGTTTGATCCAGAATGACCGTTCTTATCCTCCTACGAGTTTAACAGTTAATTTTTGGCCAGTCAACACTTGTTTTGGCAAGTAAGATAGTTTACAAATGAGAGAAGAAAAAAGCATGTAGGAAACTAATTTTATTTTCTTAAGCAAGTCTTCTCTGTGTTTCCAGATACATATTTTTAAATCTAATTACTTAGATCTGAGCTCTGTTCGAGGGTTTGTTTAGGGTACCTAATGTTGGACTTCTCACTTGAGAACTTCAGAAAGGTATTAAAGTTCAATAAATTATATGTAAGATACAGAGTAAATCAATACCCAATTTGTTGGTTCTTTCTTTAAAATGAAAAGACTAATAAGTTTAAAATCTGCTTTAGCTGATTGGCGATATTTAGAAACTGATACACATGCAGTATGAGAAGCATTTTATTGTTCTTGTATCCCAGTATGGCTTAGCTATGTTAGGGTATGTTCTTTTTCCTGCTGTGTGTAAGATGGGTCGTTTCCATTAGAGTCACTGTATTTCTCTAACTGAACATTGACACAAAGAGGAGGCTGGGCTTTTGTTTGTTATGCCTCTTGAAACAAAGAATTACTACTAAAAAGATTTCTCTTACATGATATAACATGAAAGTCTTTGCAGGATTTCTTTCTCATCCATACAAATCAACTTGCTCAACTAATATATGAGAATGTAGTTTTCCAGTCCTGTTTGTTTAGGTTATTTTCTTCAGCTTGAGTGCTACTTCCTTGCCATTCGGTTTTGTGACCTTGAATCTCAGCAACTTGTGTAAAATTCAGGTTTTTCTATCAATGCTAGTTTTTTCTGGCAGAGGAATGTGTGAACAGTCAAAAACCTAAAGATCTCGCTTTATTTTTTATTATTGTTTTCAGGGCTTTTAAAATGCATTTCTGAATGCTTCTATCCATTTCTGTACTTATTTCTCAAGGTAATCATAGTTCTGTCTGCTGTTGTAATGATGCCAGAATATTTCCAGACCATACAAAAGCCTGTAAAATTTATCAGTGAAATTACTTTCTGCTGGTTCATTTCTCTTGTAATCCCCTTAGTCTCCCAGTCTACCACTTACTCCAACAATCCTATACTCGTTCCAAGCATGCTTTTATTATCAGTCTTGCAACACCTTCTTCCCACGTCTAAAGTCCATTCAAAATAGGTAGGCATTGAAGAAAAGTCACTTCAATTAATCCAGCAATCAATGTTATGTAAGTACTAATTTTAAGGTGTTATAGAAAACATCTTAGAGAGCAATCTTGGCTTTAAATCAAGTAACTGCATGTTTTGTATGGATGTCCGAAGCTTGCTAATCCCTTGTATTAAAAACAACAATCCAAAACCATCCCAAGAAAACCCAAAACAAAAGCCCCTGTAGTTTTTCCTACTTAGTAAGAAAATTCTACTCATTTGCCTCATCCGCAGCAGAGTACTAATGTGTGTTGTATTGCTTACTGTCTTGGATGTTTGTATTTGGACTAAATTCCATCATCCTGCTAAAAACGCGTAAAGGTACTGAATACCTTGACAATGGTGATAATTCAATAAAGAGGGAAGTATTAATTTTAGTCAGTGAAGCTATTTTTATGATGCTTTAGGTAGTTACGTAGGTAATAAAAAAAACCCAACATGCTCTGACAATGCATGGGTGTGAAAACAATACTGTTTTCTACTCTTTAAACAGTTGTTTTACAGTGTGTCATATGCCTCAGCTCCTAAGCCTGAAGATACTATTACTTTGCTTTATGAGTCTGTTCACATTCTAAATACATACTGCCTCAATAATTATTACATGTATTTAAAGAAAGCAGCTGTATTTTGATGTTTAAACTAAGACTGGATTAAAAAACGGTGTAAAAGTCTTGTCTGATGTTTATTTTGACAACCCAGTAGGGCTAATTCTTAAAATTAAAAAACCCCACATTTATGAGGAGATTATATGTAGACTGAAAATGTAATTTCTTTTCTGTAGGATAATATGAAGCCTTAAAATGTATTTTGTCTCTAAATGTAAAAAGGTCAAATTCACGTTTAACAACCGTTCTGAAATCTTGTTTCAAGGTGCTGGAAACATTTCATTATTAAAAAAATCATCATGAGATGCAAACCAAGGTAGGATATACTGTATGAACATCAAACATGGACTTGAAATAAGGTGACACAAAATAAAGAGCTTTAGATTTGAATCTTTTTTTCCTCTTCTCTGAAAATCTGTGAAGAATTGGATATTACAAAACATATTTTTTTTTCTTCATTATTATCCCAGTGTTTTCCAGCCATTATCCCTAAGTTTTCCCTCATAAACTTCTCTGGCAAACACCACACCATGTTTCAGAGTTTTGTGTTACCATGAGTTATGTCTGTGCAAAGCAGGAGATAAACTGAAGTTTTGAGGAAAGTTTCAATTCTGATTTTCTTTGTATTACCCACCAGAGTGGGCCATGGTCATTTAGTCACTAGCTTCATGATTCTTAACATTTCCTCACTTGTGGTGTTGGTGTTGCTGGAAATATTCTGGAAAACGTGGAGTTAAGGGAGGCTGGTGCAACAGAGAAGCCTGTAGGTGCTCTCCAGGCTGCTGCTGTGGGGAAGATGCATGACCAGGGCTGGTCCATGGAGCTCTTTTCCTTGTACCAGCTTGTACAAAACAGTCCCAGCATAAGAAACATGGAAAAGGTGGGTGGACAAGCATTCCTTCATGCCAACATGTTTTTTTAAGTTATATAGGTTTTAGCTTAGAATGAAGTCAGTGCTGTGTCACTTCTGTGCAAAAACAAAGATGGGCAGTAGGCACCACCTGTAACAAACCACTGTGAAGGTACACACACAGAGAATGAGGACAGAATAAAAGGCGTATTTACTGGGAGCTCTACCATCTCAATCCATTTAATGGCTTCTGCACCTAGAACAAAAGGGGAAAAGTCGCATGTAGCAAATAGTATCAATGATGCATGTAATGAGTGATGTGTTTTGGCTGGGAACCCTTGGTTAGAGTGCATTTGCTGCTGTAATTTGTGTTCTCTGGCTGCTGGTTGCTTCTTAGCTTAAAATAAAGGAATAAAAGAATGAATTGGCAAGCATTCCGTAAAATAACACGCTAGTGTTTGTTTTAATGTTGATAAAAGTGATTATCTCCGGAATTTCCCAGGCCAGTTTTCCCGGTGGGTTCCAGCTGGTGGTTTAAAATCAAATTCTACTGGAAAAATTATGCTGAAATTTAGAATTAAATAGTTCAAGTATATTTTTGCACATATTAAAAAAGAATGAAAGGAGACGTAACAATTTTTTTCCTGTAGTGCTTTCATTCTTTGTGGCTGGAAATGGACTGCATGAAAAGCATTTCTATTTCAAAAGGGATTTATATTTGAAAATGTGGTTTGAATCCCATACTTCTTCTGCAAAATAAAGTGGGACCGTATGAAATTGCATAGTCCTTCATACCTTGCTGCGTCTTGGCTGCTGAAGATCTTGGAAGGCAAAGTAAGGGAAATGTAAAACCTGTGTCTCTGCTATGTTGCATATGTTTGTATTACTGAAGTTGCTAAATGCTTACACGCCAGAATGGTGTAGTCGGAACACCCACTCAGAGTTATGTTAGATTTAGTCATTCATTTTAGTGGACTTTATTTTGTAGAGGAGCACTTAATTTAGGTAAACATGAATGCTGTTAGCATCTAGGAAAGAAGAAGCATGATGAGAGGTGTGGCACATGTGAGCTTCTCAGCCAGACTTGCACGCAGACTGCCATCAGCTCTGATGGAGACCCAAACTCGTTGCTGCTAAGACAGCAGTAGGAATGTTTATCCTCTGATTTTTGTATATGACAGAAAAGGTCATAAAATGTCAGATTTCCAGGCGAAGAATTTAAGAAAGAATTAGCTTAATTTGCTTCTTTAAGTAACATAGAAAAAAGTGTCTCCTGGTAAGGATAAGACTTTGCTTTTGTCAAATGGTTATATCGGAAGTGACAAGCTGTGTTGTATTCAGAGGAAGAGGAATGACTGTGTACACTGCACAAAGAAAAAAGGTCCACCAGAGAGAGGTACTGTATGAAATCTGCTTCTAAAGAGATCTGGGATTGCAAAGGCCAGCCAAGAAAATCAGATGGTATTCTGTGTCACTTTAATGGTTCCTCTTGATGCAGGTGAATATAATGATGTTACCATATACTCCATTTTTCTATAGGCTGTCTAAAGGGCATCTCATCTAGTGTAGAGAAATGAATGCTGGTGATTGGAACTAGTCCAGCACTTCCTGTTGCCGTTGTTTAATACATGGTTCCATGTAAGCAGCCTGCAGGGAGTTATTTTTCAGTGTTGACTCTCTTCTAAACTATTATTTTTCGGAGTATTCTTTTGAATGAACCTTCTGTGGTTTTATAGCCAGCTGTGCTAAAGAGAAGAATTAAAGGCTCAAGCTTTTACCTTAGTTAGCCAGTTTGTGACACCTTCTGTGTATTTCAAGCAATTAGTTTTTTGTGTGGAGAGGCAGATGTGACACCTTGGTTTTCGGTGCAGTCTTCAGCAAAACTCGTTGGGTTTTGGTGGTTGGTGGGTTTTTTTTGCGTGTGTTTTTTCTTTGTCTTTATTTGTTATATTCCTGTGTATAATTCAGTTGTTCTCTGCTAAGAACACTCTGATCTTATTTTAAAAACTCATGATATATCAAAATGCAGAAAAAGTGAATTTGTGCCACATGAATCTGAAACTTTCTTGCCATTTTGTGTACCTAGTCTGTCACTGACCTTCCTGAGGTCAAGACCTCAATCTCAAAGACTAAGTCTTGGCCAGCTGGCCCATAGAGCTGTTTGGCACCCATAGTCTTGATAACCAGCTATCTTTGATGTAGACCACGAGCCATAGGGAATACTTCAGTTCTGGCTTTTCCTAACTTCTTAAGTGTGGGTCTTCTTAATCCCAATGGCATAAAAATGCTGTTAATACAGAATTTCCTTATTGCAAGTTTTATGTTCTAAAAAGTTCACTTCTTCTCTCATTCTTTGGATGTCATCCACATGAGATGGTGGTTTATGTAGATTGATGGCATAATCCTCTATAAATGATCTGAATTACTTAAGGCACTAGAGCTACCATCATCCTAGACTTAATCATTAGACACTAATGAAGGCATACTGTGGCTTTTTTTGTTGCTTAATTGACCCCTCCTTTCTTCCCTTTTTTACCTTTCTTAACCTCATTCTTCTGCTAAATGGCTTCTGCCCATCAGTGCCCACAATTTCCTTTTTATTTCTGTTCTTTATGGTTCCATTCCTCGTTTTGCTGCATTTGTTTGCGGATATTTTTCTTCCTTGTCCTTCCATTCTTTCTGAGCTCTGTGTTAGATCAGAGAATAGGGATGAAAAGTTTTCTGCACCTGTTGATTTGGAAGCCAGAAGATCCAATGATGGGACCATCTTGTGCAGCCTGGCAGTCTTGGTATGGAGTATGCTTAATTCCTCTGTGGTGACCGTATCAGCACAGTCAAATAGTTGCATAGAATCTGCTAAGGATGGAATTCCCTAAGCATAGGTAAGCTCTGAAAATGCCAGCATTTCAGATTTCCATAGTGAGTATGTTAAACTTGGGTTACTAAGCCTATTACAGAGGATATCAGTGAATGTGTATCAGAATGCTTCAAATCAGAAATGCAGCTGTTCCCTAAGTAAAGGTGCAAAACATACTTTCCTTCCCTTCTGTTGCTCTTGGAAATGTTTGAACAGGTTGTGTGGGTTTTTTTTTAATATATGTATGTATTTTATTTTCTTTGGTAGAACTCCACTTCAGGGGTAGAGTTTGACCTGGAACATTTTAGTTTGGGAAATGTTGAAAAGACAAAAAACAATGTTAAAAGATGAGAGAATTAACTAACATGAGCCATAACCATGGTTAGAATTGAGCTCACACTTGGAGCCAGTTTCCTATTTTGCTCCTTTCTCATGGCACACTTGTTGTTGCCACAGTACATCAAGAGTTCCAGTAATGTGTAGCCTGTTCATTTTACTAGTAATAGTTTTCGTTACTGATTTTGTAGCCAGTAGTCTTGATTTTAAGTAATGTCCTGAGGCCTCAGCATTAGTGGGTTTCCATTATATAAAAGTAAATTAGGGAATTATTTTTAATAGCTGTACTCTGGTAGATATATTTGAGAGGTGCCTAAAGAAATAAAACCTGATTGGAATTGGTGCCACAGATGGGTATTTTGAAACCAAGAAAGAAAATTAATAACAGATTAGGCTTGATTAGATGTTAACATTTAGAACTGCACATAGATGATGTTAAAACTTGGTGACAACAGGCAGTCATCTTCCTGATTTACATTTGAGCCTCTCTTCTCAGTTCTGGTGGATCATGGTACATACACTTTAAAGGTTAATGAGCTTATACCTCCTCTGATCAGGCTTTCGCATGGAGGGCTGAATGTTTATTAAACCACTTTGTTGTATGTGGAACCCAATTTGTTTTGGGTTTTTGTCTGCGTGAATGTTTAGATGAATTAGAAATAATGTCTGGTTTTCTGTCGTACCTTCCTTTGTACACTTGTTATACTCTACTGTGGCTTAAGCATAATTGCATCTGGCTTGCATTCTTTTTAAGAGAGAAGAATGTGAGGATTGTGGTCTTTAGTTATTTCATTTCTATAAGTGTGTCAAACAGGGATCCTAACAAAGAGCGTTGTTTCATCTTGCGGTGTTGTTTTTGTTAATGATATCTAGCTGCTTATTCCTATTTCATTTTGTCTTCCAGTCAGTTTTTAAAGCAGAACAGTTTTTTTTTACCTCTCTGAACAGGATTACTTACCAGGTTGATCTTCTCACCCAATTGGCCTTTGCAAAGATTTAAGCCTTTTCCAGTACATAACTAAAAGAGACTGAGAAGTCCCAAGAGGCTTGTTAGCCCTGCCTGTCTGCTTTTCAATTCCAATAAATATCTTTTCCTGTTCAAATAATAGTTTGGAAAAGAACTGTGTGTTGGTATTACTGCTGAAAAACAGAAGATGCTTTGGTGTTTGCACTTGGGTTTGTATTTTTGATTTAAAGCTCACTTTTGCAGTTTGAAGGGATCATGTCCTTGTCAGCAAGTTTGCTGATGATACAAAACTGAAAGGAGTCATTGATATGCCAGAAGGTTGTGCTGCCCTCCAGAGGAACCTTGACAAGGTGGAGATATGAGGCTGTTTTCAGTGGTGCCCAGTGACAGGAGCAGAGACAGTGGGCACAAACTGAAGCACAAGAGATATCGTCTGAACGTCAGGAAACCCTTTTTTATGTTTCGAAAAGCACCATGCTGTGGTGGTTCTCAACAGTGTTATGGTGGTTTTGGGTTTTGAGAGCACATTGTGAGGGTCACTGAGCACTGGCAGAGGTTGCTCAGGGATATTTTGGCGTTTCCTGCAATGGAGATACTCAGAAGCTGTCTAGACATGATCCTGGGCAACCTGCTGTAGGTGACCCCTGTTGAGCGGGGAGGGTTGAGCAAGGTGGCCTCCAGAGGCTCCTTTCCACCTCAGCCATTCTGAGAATTGGCAAGATGCAGCAGTAAGCAATCTGAACTTTAGCTGTGAATGTTTCTGTTTCAGTCAGACTGGGCTTTTTCTGGCCCAAACAGTATCTATAGTAGCTTTCCATGGCATGTAATTAAAGGGCGGGAGCAGGGAAGGAACATGAGGGGAGGAGGAAGGTGAGTTGGTTAGAAATGGAGAGTGGGTTAAACCTTCTTCTTTGAATTGTAACTCTGTAATGACGTATTTTAAAAAGAGACTATCAACATGTTTGTTTTTTTCATCTGTTTTGTTCTCTTTGACCTTGTGTGTGGGCTGGCATAAGCAAATGTGCCATTTTGAATTGGTAAGTAATTTCAGCATCAAAGTCTGCATTGGTAAAAATGAAGCTGTGAATGATCAGTGTTCTCCCAGATTTTTTTAAATGATGCCTTCTGTAGGATCATTTAAAAGGGAATCAGTCTGGATGTAATCATACCAGTACAGATTCAAGGGAAACAAGCTTGTGTGTCAATGAAAGGCACTGTGACTTTCTTAAAGGGAGGTGTAGGGGAGGACAGCTGGACCATTTGTGTATATAGAGGAGCAAACCAAGGCCAAAGGTAGGTAGCTAATACTCACATCATGAATATACATGCATATATAATAATCGCATAATGAAATAACATGAATACATATATTCATGTCACTGCTGTAAGGCAGCCCTCCAGGGAAACACGATGGCTTCTAGATCAGCTATGACTGAAGAAGGTATCACAAGGCACACCTTAGAGAATGGAAATTTTGTAACGTCCAATATACAGTAATGATGCCAAGCCAAGTTTGGTGATAGAAATCAAATGCACATACCAGTAGGTTTTAATAACCCCTAACTTCCAGGTTTGAGGAAGAGTCAGAAATAGAGCCTGCAGCAGAGTTCATAGGGGTTTTTTTTTGTCTCATGAGATGTAGTAGATTGTTTCAAGCTTTTTCATCTAGCCAGAAGTAAAACCCCAGGGTTCTTAGGTAATAGCTCACTACAGCTGCTGGGCTTTTTGGAAATCACTAAATCACGGCTTGGGGCTTGGTTGCGTTAATAGAGATCCTGGTCATATTGTTTGTCAGTATTATTTCCATGTTGTTCGAATACAAGTGAAACATGGCCTTTTGAGAAGAACTTAATTTTGAGAAGCTGTTGAGATGTCTGACCTGAGTACCTTCTTGTACAGATACCTTGGAACAGGGGTTGACAATGTGCTCTGTTAGCGGAGGATTTACATTAGCGTTCTGTGCAGCCTGTTTACTGGTTCCTGGGGAGTTTAGTAACTCATATGTCACTGTTTAGTAACTGCATATATCACTGTTGACAGAATCAGATTATTTCATTTATGTAAGGGGCTCACTTATGAAGTTGAAAGGTCCCATTAATTCACCTGAAATTCCAGAAACGGGAATGAATGAAAAAATTCCAAGTAGCAGTTTTACTTCACAGTACAAAAATAATAGACTGTATGTCCATTTGCAGACAGGGATGACTGAAGTGAGTCATCTGCAACTGCACTCTGTTATGTAAATAAAATTAAGGACACTGTTATTCAAAGGTGCAGTGTTTAGTTTACGTAGAAGTCATAAAGGGAACGGGTAAAACTGGAGTAGCTGCATTACAGTACCAGGCATTTACCAGATGATGCTGATGATGTGGAGTATGAATGAAGCTAATATCAAAGTATATCAAAGCAATACCAAGGACTAGGAATGGGAAAGACAGTGGAGCAGAATTGTTAGTTTGGGGTTATTGCTGTTAAGCAGAAGCTTGTTAGGTTTGGGGTTTTATTTTTCCCCCTTTGTATTGTAGGAGTTTTGTTTTAAGAAACACTAGAACTTGGTTAAAATCAATACTGGGGTTTGGGTGAAGTGTTCTGATGTCCTGTATAGGGAGAAACCTTTTTTGCAGGTTACAGGTTTTTGTGTCTTGCTCATGTTCTCAAAGTAGCACCAGTTGCCACCATCTGAGCAGATAAGATTTTTTTACCTCTCCAGGTCAAATGAGACTGCCAAAGCAGTTTGTGATTGGTGTTTTTTTTCCTTCACTATAACATGTAATATACTTCCTTATTAGGTTCTTAAGGACTGCTATTTTAGAAAAGGAAAAAGAAATAAACCAAACTGAAACTGCTAGGGGTAGTTTCTTCATAATAGCCTTCACTTAAGCATCTGCTTTTCACGCTACTGTATTTAAACTTCTAACTGTGATTATGGATGCTTGAGTCTTTGACCTAAGGAATTCTTTCTTTCTGTCATCTGGTGTTCTTGTTTCCAAATGAGATGTGATTACACCAAATTCAGTGCCTGCATTGTCCAAATGACCTTATTGTTTGAGCTGCCAGGACGTAGCTGAGTTCCAAGTTGTTTAGCGTGCACGAAATATGACTTTGAATGTTTGTGGTTTGGGGCCTTTACCGCATGAAATATATGTTAAACATTTTTTGGTCTGGTTTAAACGAAGAGAATACTATGAAAAGAATTTAAGAAATGGTCTGGGTATGAAATGCTTGATGAATAAAGTTAAGTTCTTGCTGGTGTGCTTTATGGCAGTAGTATTCTTTGAGCAGAGCTAAACATTTATGCAGCTGTAAGGAACATAAATATGACTATCATTGCAGTGAAGTGATACAATTTTTGGCTAAACCTGCTAAAATAGCAGTGGGCTGTCATTTTTTTCAGATAATGAGATGGAACATGATTACGGAGAGAGGAGCAAAAAGAGGAAGAAAGAAGAGGAAAAAGATCAGGTTCTCCTGATTCTCTTACATGAATATTCTAATTGACAAAATTTTGGGGTTAGTTTTAGCAGGAAAAGATTGATTTGTTCAACAGTGTCATCCCTAAGTATAAGCGTCCAGATTTGTAGACTCCAAGCAGGTTCTAGTGCTTTTTTAAAATGACATAATTTCAGAAGTATAATAAATAAATGAATTCCAGCATAGGGAAGGGAAGAAATGTCATCAACTTGAGTCCATTGATTCCGCTTTTATTGCTCAAAACTGCTACAGTTCATAAAATGCAGTTTTACAGGCTATTAGTCCATAATGAGGGTTATGTCCTTTGGAGACTTACGTTAAAAGATAAATGCAGTAGTTCAGAAAGATCTATATTGCAGTTCTGGGAAAAGGGTTCAAGAATTATTTAAGTGCTTTTTACTGTCTTCCAAAAGGAAAAGGGTTGGAGGGTGAAGTTACCAGCGGCTTCAGAGACAGGAAAGGAAATTAGCAATGGGAGAGTCAGTTTGTTGCTCAGCAAATGGCTTAATTTTCTTGGAGGTGGGGAAAGTATTTTACTGTAACAGTACTGGCCTCGTAAGATTGTTTTTTACTTGACAAAGAAAACCCTATTATTTGTGTTAGTGGTACATGCTAAGACTTCTTACGCTGCGTCAAGAGGCTCTGTTTCTGTAACTGTAACATAGGTTTGGGAAAGAGCTGCTACCACAAATGCCCCCTATGATGCTGTATAAGCAAAATAATTTCATCTTGAGTCTATTTAAGTGATGTTCCCTTATTGCTCCTGTTGGGAACTTGTTCTGAGTTTCAGTGCTATGAAATTAAAATGCGTTTATAAACTGCATCTATTAGTGCTTATTATTTATGCTCATGCTGGCAGTGTCCCAGAGCTTAAGAACATCTTTCCATTCTCCATTTTTATCCAGGGGCACTGTTGCAGGAGGAGTGATACCTCTTGTTTTGGGTCTTGGTATGCTGTTTTTGTCTCTCATTCAAGGGATTTCTGATCACTTCTCACAGTTACAGTTGCCTTTGCTCATTTTCCATGCCTTTTTAATTCATTCTTTCTTGAATAAAGGTGGACAGATCTATATGCAGCTTTGCTGGTGAGGTTTTACTGGTGCTTTGTGCAATAGTAGTAATTGAATTAGAAATACCTGACACTTTCTGTGATGGTGTTTGTTCCCATGATGTTTGGTTGGTCCTTGATTCATCTGTCATCAGCTAATATGTACATGCCTTAACTTTTCTGCCTGCTGCTAGGCTCCCACTTTCATAAAGGAAACTCTCCTTGTCTCCCTTTGGATTGTCTAATCATTTCTATTCGTTGTCCTTCATTCTTTGTTATCCTTGATACGAAGAATCATTCCTTCTCTACCCATAGCCCCCCATACAGTGTTCCAGCCTGCAATTGTGTTGACAATGACTCCCAACTTTTCCCATGAAAAAATATCTCGGTAGAACTAGCCTCCTTTGGCCAAGGATATTACTTAAATAAGATCAGCCTCATGACTGATCATTGAGGAGCTGCATTGCGAATTGCAGAGTTAAATACTGTCTGTCTTGAAAGCATGCCTTTTATGCACTTACCCACCTGTTTTGCTCTCTATTTAAAGCAACTAAAAACACGTTTGCAGTTTGTTTCAGTTTCCTAACCCAGATTTATTTCTGACATTCCTACAAAATGATATACATGATAAGGTGGAATGTTCACTACCAGTATGGTGTTGCCACACAAATAATAATTTAATACTATCTTAACTATAATTCAACAAACAGTATTTCATCATTTTCGTACATTCAAAACACTTTGCTGTTTGCATAATTTTGAAATAAGGCTGAAAGAAGTACTGCATTTTCAGACTCAAATCTAATGAAATTATCCTCAAATTCAGCTGTAATTTTACCTTAATGCATTATAATTCAGATGTCAGCTTTTTCTTCCATAATTTGATTCTGCTTGGCTATTAGGATCGCTCAGTACTTACTCCGTTTTATTGCTCTTAGATGAAATAAATTAAGCTGTATAGCAATATAAAAGGTAATATTCATTGTTATAAATTTGGCGTTTACACAAATGAAACATCTTAAATTCCCCCTTCATCTGTTTTAAATTAAGTATGAGATTTAAATCACTTGTTCTGATTGAGAGCAAGCACTGTGTCATGGAAAGGAAGGCACTGTGGACAACCAGAATAGCACACAGAGATTCTGTTCAGGGCATTCATTATTGTTGGTAGGAAACAATGTTAAACAATAATTGATTGCATTCATGTAGAGGGTAGAAAAACCTACCATGAGATAGTACTGCATTAATAGTCTTGAGAATGATTTTGAACAGATGGGAAAGTAAGTAACAAACAGTATTTTGATTTGCTCAGGTGTGGTAGTAGGTAGCTCTTCTAAGAAAAGAGGCCTTAAATCAGTGTGGGTTTATATGTGTAATGAATTTATATTCAGATCTCCTTTTGTAGTTGCCTTTTTAAACTTGGGATGTAATTGTGTACTTAATTTTTACCCTAAAATATTTCCGATTCTCCTCTTCTCATTCCTTATGTAATTCTCACTGTAATCTCTCTAATCCTTTTTACAGGTAGAAAGAAAATACATGCAAGCAAAAAACCCTCTGTTCTTAGATTTAACAGTCTTACTTTAGTGTTTGCTAACTCTGTGGAGGTTATTGTTTAGTCCACAATAACTATCATTACTGAAATGAAACGTTGTTTCTTGCAGACAGCCTTCTATCATGCAGTGTGAAGTGAGAAGACAGCTTCAGTTTTAGTTTTAGTTTGTCCTGTAAATTGCCACATTTTGAAAGACTGTGATTTAGAATTTTAGGCAAATCAGTTGCTGATGATGTAATTTCAAATCTAGATACAATTCTGGTGGCAAGTTGTTTTAGTGAAAGCAAGTTACATGAAAACATGTTAGCTGCCTCCCCTTTCCAACTTGTGCATCATTCCTGGTGTGCAAAGAATAAGAAATGTGTTTCTTTTTAACAGCAAGTGTTCATCTTCTTCCTGTGTAGCCCAGATATCCATTACCACTTTTTGGTGTCTTTTCTGACTGTGTGCCAGCCTCTAAATCCATGTTTTCCTACAACTTCAGTTGTGTCTTCCATTGTGATATTTTTTTGCTGTTCAGTGTAACACCTTTTCTTTCCACCTTTCCTTCCATCAGGTCTTCCCGTACAAAGTTTGATTTCAGGCTAGCCATTTCTGCCTCAGATTTCTCAATGAATCTTTGGTGCCTCTGAAGCCCTGCCACTGCCTCCAAAAGACTGTATTTGCTTTTAGCCTCATCAGTTCATTTTATATTCTTGGAAATTCCTTGTCTGACTGCTGTTGTCCACCCGCTCAATCCATTCTCTGCTCCATAGTCATCATTGGTTCTTTGATATTTAAACACCTTCATCAAAATGCATTACGCTTTCATGTTTTTTCCCTTAACTGTAATATCAACTCATTTGATCTTTGGGTGAAAAATACCTGTTCTAAACTGGCTTTTGGTCTTAAGAGTTCATTAATCTGAGTGTCCCTCGGCCTTGCTATAAACAACTAACCTGCTGTTGCTCTTCAGTGCTTCTTCCTTCTCGGTGCTTTGCTATTTGCATCTTTCGCAGGTAAAGCTGTACTTTTTTCTCCAGCTTTACTTCCATATTCTTTGTGGTCCCAACTAGACACTGATTGACTGCTGATGGAAATGTCACCTTTAGAAATCAGAAAGGGACCTTTTTTAGGCAAGACAAACCCACTGAGTTATCTGTTCTGCAAGACTTGCCTAACACCTGCAGTGCAGTAAATCTGGGGGTGGTTCTTCTGTCTCTTGTTTGTGACTTTTAGGGCAGCTAGTGCTATAGAGGCGTTGCAGATCAGCCCACTGTCTCAAGGGGCTTCCACTCTGCAAGAGGAGCTGGAGGAGGAGGAAGCTGGTTTAGGCCCTACCCCATACTAGTAAGCAGGCATGTAACCATACTGTTGTGTATTTCTTTTAAAGGAAACTAGAATAGCAAAATGTCCCATTTTGGAAGGTTTCAGTAGCAGAAATTAGAAACTTGTGTTAATGATAATTCTTTTAGGTTACTGTGCAAACCCAGTTCTCTTTAATTGCATCTGGTAAAATATTCAATTGAAGTTGAAAACAGAATATTTCTATGGAACTGTGTATGTTGGGGCTTTAAAGGAGGGAGTCTGTGAGCTACAGAATTTCCTGAAGCAGGAGCATAAATTGCATTCTTCAGGTGCTTTTCAAAGTACTTACGTCTAACAAACTTTCTTGGGAAGATGTACAGGGGCAGTAGTATTTTTTTCAACCTTGGTCTTTGTTACGTTGTTGAAAACTTTCATGCTAGATTATAGATGTATATCGTGGATACGTAAATAGATGTGAACTTCGTGAAGTTCAACAAGGCCAAGTGCATGGTCCTGCTCATGGGTTGGGGCAAGCCCTAATATCAATAAAGACTGGTGTCTGATGGGTTGAGAGCAGCCCTGTAGAGAAGGACTTGGCAATACTGGTGAATGAAAACATGGATCTGAGCTGGTGATGTCTATTTGCTGCCCAGAAAGGTAGCCGTTGCCCAGAGTAGTTGTGGATGCCTTATCCCTGGAAGTGTTCAAGGCCAGGTTGGATGGGACTTTGAGGAACCTGGTCTAGTGTGAGGTGTCCCTGCCAAAGGCAGGAGGAGTGGAACTGGATGATCTTAAGGTCCTTTCCAGCCTGAACCATTCTGTGATTCTGTAGTTCTACAGTTTTCTGATATACTAGATAGACGTATGTCCTGGTTTTAGCGGGGATACAGTTAATTTTCTTCCTAGCAGCTGGTACAGTTCTGTGTTTTCATTTTAGTCTGAGAAGAAGAATACTCTGGTGTTTCAGTTGTTCCTGATGCTTAGTCCTTACTTAAAATGGAGTACTTTCCAGTTTCCCATGCTCTGCCAGTCAGGAGGGGCGTAAGCAGCCGGGAGGAAGCAGAGACAGGACACCTGACCCAAAATAGCCAAAGGGTATTCCGTAACACAGCATGTCATGTCCAGTATATAAACTGGGAGGAGTTACCCAGAAGGGGCTGATTGCTGCTAGAGTCGAGCTGGGGATTGGTCAGTGGGTGCTGAGCAATTGTGTTGTGCATCACGTAGGTAGGGTGTTTTTTGTTTGTTTTATCCCCCTCTCGTTATTGCTGTTGTTGTTAGTAGTATATTTTGCTTTATTTCAGTTAATAAACTGTTCTTATCTCAATCCATGGTTTTTACCTTTTTTCAAGTTTCCTTTGTACCCCACAGCAGGAGGGGAGCATGAGTGGTACTTAGTTGCCAGCTGGGATTAAACCACAACATGTTCCCACACAAACTGAGCATTTTCCCTGTATTATACTCTTTGGACTGTAGTGAAGAGTAAGATTTAAATCATCTCCTATTTTTCCTTTAGTGGAGTAATTCATCTTTTCAGTCATTGTGGTGTTTGTTCTATTCTCTTGATTCTGGGCTCAGACATTTCAGACCGAATGTCAAAAGAGGAGAAAACCCTACAGCTTTTGAAAGAAAAAAAGGTATAAATCAAATTTTAATTCAGCTATTACCTGTGCGATGATCATTCAGATATCAAAGTTCCTCTATTCTGCAGTAACAGTGTGGATGTAGTATTTTATAGGCTATATTTGGCATCGCCTTCAAAGCCCCTTGGCAGCACTCCAGCGATCCTCAGTGAACATTCCTCTTGCATGGCTGGGTTGTGTAACAGGCACTTAAGTCTGAAGTAGCCTTTCAAAGCAGTGCTTTGAAGTAAATAAGTCACGGAGAGTGCAACTGCAATTCCAGCAGTAGTGATGCAGTGCTATACCTGCCAAACCATCGAGCCCAAGACTGTTCATTTCTGGGCAGTGGAAGTCTCACAAATGCATTCCACCTTCGTGAGTGTTACACTTGACAACCCCTTGTTACCAAAAAGTCTGTTGTTTTCAGTCATATCAGAAGTGATTGTTTTTACTTTACACTGTTCTAGCAGGAAGGGTTTTTTGGTTAATTATTTTTGAAGAAGTATTAGTACTATGCTGTTAGGTTCCAGCTTATTTTTTCTTCTGCTAGCATTTAAAGAGCTGTGGACTAGGAAGAAATACATGAAGAACTGTTTCCTGCATCATATCCAAATCACCTCTTGTATTTGAGAAAATCTGCAAAAAACCCTTATAATAGTATGGAAAAACTCAACTTTTTCCTTTCTCTTCTTGATGTGAAGTCAGAAGAAAAGTTTCTATTCATTTAGCTTATCATATAGTCACCGAAGGAAAAACGAGGATAACTGTATACTGCTGAATGTTAGACCAGTTATTCAGCAGACCAGGCACAACAGTTTGCTGCATGAATGATGGCATTCTCAGATCCATTTTATTCTCTTCAGTTATCTTTGAAGTTTAATCTCCATGTATATGCATTAAAAGTATATAGCATTCAAAGCTCAAAGTCTGCATGTAGTAGAGGTGAGTACTCCATGATGTCCAATCTTTTAAAGCAATTTGATCTTTGGTTAGATAGTCAAAACTTCTTTCCTGTCAAGTAAATGACAGGATGTTGTATATGTAGCTGTTGAGAATGCTAAAAGTATTGCAAACCTGATTATTTTGTGAAAACAATTGAGCCTTCATGCTGATGTTCCACTGTAAGTAAAGAGGCCAAGATTTTCAAAGCTACCCATTATTAGCATGTACTTCAGCTTGACAGCCTGACCTAGCACCTGTAAAATGTTCATGATGTGAAAGCTTGGTGCTTGACACCATAAATTATAAATGATGACCTGGTGGAAAAAGTGACAGACGGACGCAGTGAAAGAGAGAATTACAAAGCTGAAAAATGTTCAACTGGCTGGCTGTGTGGATATTTAATCAAAGAAGATAAGAAACATTTTATCATCATGGATATAAACCTAGGATGTCTCTGGGAATATGTGTCAGGAGTGGAACAGCTCTTCTAGTAAGTTGCGTTTACTTTGGTATATTTTTTGAGGCTCTGCATTAAAACAAAAGGAAAACATTCAATAAATGCAAATGTTAACCTCATGTTTTCTGTGTTGCCTTTGTGCCCCTTCCTGGATAATTCTTTTCATATGAGTTCTGCTAACCTCTTTTTCCTTACATCATCATCATTTTCAGACTGCAGCAGTACTGCCAACTGTATTAAATATTTAACTTCTAAAGTAGATAACTTATCAAGCAAATGGGATGCAACTTCAGGAAGCAAAGGAGAAAAAAAGGATCATTTTGATTGAGAGCATTGACGCCTTTGGAAGTCGTGACTGCTTCTGCTTTGATATGCCTACAGCTTGTGGCTGTCCTGATGACTTGCCTTGACTGCTGACAGCTAAAACCATCGCTAATCACATCACCTTTAACAAGCATGAAAAATACAAATGTAGGTTTGATAGCCCTCCTCTATCGTCTGTATGTCACTTGCTTTCTTAGGTCATTAGCAATATCAGGGAGCATATCCTTTTATTGGAGTATGAAATACTGACTTCATTCTGCTTATATGGCATTGGTATGGATCTGTAATGCATAGTAATGATATGTGCTGTCACTTTTGGAGGCTCATTTATATGACTTGTGGATAAATTCTGGGTGGTGGTTCAGATGGGGATTGAAAAGCTGTGCTTTTCCACCCTCTGTACTACTTCATACGAACATTGTTAGCATTATTGTTGGTTTGGGAAAGCAGGGTGGTCAAGATGTGCCATTTGTGGGGCTATATGAGCTCTTTGCTTTCTGTGTTTTAGCTTTTCTGACTACAAAATAGGAATGGCCCTGTTTCATTTTACAATGTAAAAATATGGATTGAATGTAGGTGAACTCTTAGCTGCCTAGAGTTAAGAGGTTGTGCTGAACTACAGAAGCAGTAGAAGATGGGAATGGTTTTAAGATGACAGAGGGTAGATTTATATTAGCTATTAGGAAGAAGTTCTTTACTGTGAGGGCAGTGAGACACTGTAACAGGTTTGCCAGGCTGGATGGGGCTGTGAGCAGTCTGGTCTAGTGGGTTTGCCTGAATGTTGGAGTTTCAGACTCCCGATTCTTGCTCTCAGCCTGTCAGAAGCAGTGTGCTCTGCAGCTCTGACTGCATCTGTGAGAACGCCCTCAAGGGCCCTGCCAAAAAGCCTGAACTGGTCCCTTGCCTCAGTTCTTGAGCTGGAGCTCAAACAGCTCTTTATGGAGTTGTGTTGCCAGTCAAGCACAAACTCCTCAGTTGTGTCAGCCTTTGTACTTCTAACATCTGTCTGTTCTGTTCCTGGGAGTCACCAAACAGCTAATTTTTCATTATGGTTATTAAGTAACTACTTGAGTAAGCAGTGGCCATCTGTCTTCCCAGTCCCCATTTGTCACTTTATCAGCTGTTCTCTTCAAAACTTCTTTCTATAAAGGGACTGTTGTGGAAAAGTCTGTATTGAGTCTGGTTCTCACTCCACTTGGAAAGAAACAGATGACCAGGTGGAGAGGTGCTTTTGTGTCAGCCTTCCCAGTTATGCTTGGGAAAAAGGCAACAAACCTTTGATACTATTTCATATTTACTAATAGAGAGGCTAGGTCTTTGGATCAGTGCAGTGTAAGAAGGAATCAGATGCCTCGGGTGGGTTTTATTATTCTCTTGAACTCCTATGGGAAGTTTCTATCCCTCTTGAAGAGGGAGGTTAACAGCAAAATGGAGAACATTAAATCATCATGATTCCACAACCAAAGTCCCAATCTAATAGAGTTGACTTCAACACACAAGTAATATGTACTTTACCAGTGCAAAGAAAGATGAATCTGTTTGTCTGAATTTCAGTTGTTTCTAATTTCCCTAATGTAGATAGATTTATAAACAGAGCTAGCAAAACTGTCAGGTATTCGTCTTCATTTAGAAAAATCTGCCCAGTAGTCTGCTGTTGACATAAACATGTTGGTGAATTCAATATCAATTAGCTTTTTTAAGTTGGAATGAAAATTACTACATAGGGCAGCTGGGATCCTATCATTATTTTGTGACTTCTGTTTTTATCAGGGCTATCTCTTGATGTTGCATCTCACGCATGAAACCAGAGGTTAGGGAAGTAGTACAGCGGTGTGACATAAACAAGTTCTGGTGCTATTTTCTGGACCTGCAAACAGCATTAATTTATCTCACTTCATTTTAACAGCAATCCCTGCTGAAAATGAGTATCTTAGAAATAAAAGCTGAGTCAATAGTTAAGAACACACTGTTTCCCTGGTACCAAATGCTCTGATTTTCCTATCTTATTCTTTGTGAGAAGTCCATTACAGCAATCTGCTTCTTCCTACCAGGACTTACTCTTCAGTTCTGTGTTCACTGCCTATCCTGCAGAGCTGGCATTGCATTGCTGGCCCCTTCTGATGCATTACAAACTCAGGAATTCATCCCTTCTGCATGATCTGTGGATTTGAGAGCCTCTTCCTGTCTTACTACTCTGTTTGGAAGTGCATTGTTCAATTAAACGATTTTGAGATCACTTTGACGCTGTTCTGAAGGAACAATCTGTGTTCTAGGCTAGGAGACATAGGATATTACCTGTTCATTCTCAGTTCTATAGTTACCTGAGGAAAGCTTGGGAGATCATCTGTTTCTGAAATGAACCCATTTCTTTTAGATGTGAATATGCTTTTTAGTTCAGGAATTCTGTTTTTTCTCAAGCTTTTGAATAAGACGCTAGAGAAGCAAGCACTTACGTTAGACCTCAATATACATAACATTTACGGGTGTCTTAAAGCAAAACAGCATGCCAAGTGGTAGAATATGCAATTAAGATCTAACTGCTTGAAGTTTGTAATTGTGACTGTGATCCCAGAAAGATTTCGGTGCAGAAATTGTCGTGTATTTATGTACTGACAGGTAGATTTCCTACATGCTGGGTTTGTTTGGTGCAGCTGAATGTATTGAGTTAATTTCCAGGGTTACTCCTGGTATTCATGAAAGGAAACATAGAATCTACCTTATGGCCTTATGCCTATGGGGAAGGCCATATCTGGTGTCACATGTCTGTGACTTGTAGATTGTGTAATTTCTCCTCTTTCTTTGGAATATTTACATCATGAAAACAGGGATTAAAGTTGTGAGAGAAGGCAGCACATGAGTGTTGAAGAAAGTGTTATCCTAGTAGAATAGCCATTTAAAGATTTCTGTCCTCCCTAAGTTGCTTTAGAGAGACATTTACCATGCTATTGGTCTTATATGCATGTGCAGAAAAAGCCTTAAAGCATAGATGGGTGCATCGGTGTGGAGAATCTCTAGTTGCACTCCTGTTGTAGGTCATCATGCAGGCAATCTTTTTCTCAGACACGGTGTAAAACAGGAGTAAAGCTAATTTCTCTTTCTTTTATTCATGTGCTTATTGCTTCTTTTACGCCAGAGAAATGAGTTATTCACAAGATACTTTGAACAGAAAGCTGCCACAAACATTTCATAGGTTGGCTTCAATAATTGTAAAGGCTAACTGTTGACCAAATAGTATCTATTTTAATTGTAATGACGCTACTTCAGGAGTGAAGTCTGCCAATTACACGCTCTCTAAACAAAAAAACCCCTTCTTTTAAATGAAAGCATCTAGGCATAATTGACCAATTTTCATAGTTAATCAGTTACTTCTATTTTGTTTGGGATTTTTTGTTAAGAAGTATTTTAACACTATTCTAATGGATTAAGTGCTTAATGCTATTAAAACCAGGCAACAAAAATAATGGCAATAAACCCAGAATGTAATATTTTACTAATATTTCTTTTGGGTGTGGGGGTTCTTGTTTCATGAAAATAAGTCTGTCTCAGGTTCTTTAATCTTATGCTATGTCTTAAGCTTCAACTTTATAAACCAGTTGTTTAAATTAGTTCAATATTTCAAATATTTCCTGATCCTGATCTTAAAAAAAAGTGTTGTGTTATTTACAGGAGTGATATGTGTAGGTATGTTCAATGGGCTGTGTGCAGGTTATGAATTGTAAATTAAAATAATAGATTATCAGAGCATTTTGATGGGTTTGTATAGTATTGAGTTTGCTTATTTTACAGTGAAGTGACATTAGGAAGGAAACAAATCTGCTCTTGTTCAACTGAGAAATGTTTCCGCTTGGATACTTTAAACACTGAAGTTAACTCAAAGTTTGTCGGCCTTTGAGTGACAAATAGCCGCAGGCTTATCACTTTTCTTAAGCCCTGCTGCCAGAAACATAAGCGTTAAAAATATTAAAGCTACAGTAAATGCAATAGGTAACTAGCTGGCTATTTGTTCTAATTATGTTTTTTTCTTATTGACATAATACATAATGACTGGTGTCTTCTGTTCTCTGGAGGGGCAGACTTTTATGACTATGAGAATGATAATTTTAGCATTTATTTCCAGATCAAGAATGTTTAGACATGAAGTAGACAATTTACAAAGTCTTAAAAGATGCTGATAGATGACAAATACTTTAACCTTTTAGTGCTTTAGAAGTCTTAAGATGAATTAAGCCTACTTGCAGAGTTGTGAGTGTCAAGTATTGCTGGATTTAACTCAGATAACCTATTTTGGTTTTAAATCCTTTGGAGGTGCTGAAACACACATCAGGTTCTTTGTTTAGAATGTGAGGGATTTTTTTCATTCTACCATGGCTGCATGCCTTGTTATTTGCAAATAATTGTAACATTGCATTCTTGTTAGTAAATATAACTTGAGTGGATGTTTGTATAACTCCTTGTTGCACAGATGTAATTATAAATGGTGTTCATGACTTCTTCTCAGACAGTGTGATGATACAATCAGGGATCAGTTAGCATGAACAATGAATATAAAAATACAATTGGTTTGTGAAGCTAGTGGCTTATTTCTTCCTTCTGCCTTCATAGACTCTGAGTGCTGAAAAGTATGTGGAGTTGAAAAACAAGTATTTGGCAAATGAACTGCAAACAGAAAGGAATGCATAAGCTTGCAGAACTGATATGTCCTGTCCACTTATTTTTTCACTTCCTTGTCGTTCCAAGGTTCCATTGGTTGCTCCTTTCGTTTTCACTACCTTGAGGGGTTTGACAGTATATGGAATAATGGTACCAAAGATACAGTTGGAATCAACTGCTTCTGCCTCCATCAGTTCTCTCAGTAGATTCAAGGTTTACTCTTTCATTTTAAATAATCACATGAATTAGATATTTCAGTGTGATGTCTTCATGATTTTAGGTAGCAAGAACAGCATTTGGTTTGCTTACTTACTTACAGGGTACAGTTGAATAAAAATATACATTGAATAATCCAAATTCAGTAGAGTCTTCCACCAAAAAAGCACAAGAAGATAGTAAATCAGTTTCATCTAGATTTTTCTGTTTAACTCTTTAATGCAGTGAAGTTACTCTGTTGTAACTGAGGGCTCTGCAATGGTTGGCAATGCTGATAATAATAGAGAATTAAGCGATTCATATTGATTTTTCCAGTGAAAATGGAAGGAAAGCAGTGTGAAAAAGAATAATGTAAAGCTGAAGCTTTTGCTATGAAAATATTGGCTTACCTTCTGGTGAGAGATAGAGCAGTAGAATTACAGCAGCCTTCCATTCTCAGGAGAACATGTATGTTTGGACATAAGGTACGGAAAGGATAATTATATTGGCTCTGAAATAGCAGGAGCAGTATGAAAGTGTAGAAAAGCATAAAATGATACAGCAAGGAGCATAAATTTTAATTTAATTTAAAAAATGATCTTGCTAAGAAATAGGCAGTAAGATTCTGTAGGGAAAAAGGTTGAATAAAAAAGGTGGATAGTGGCTTTTTATGTAAAAAGAGCCACTGTTTGTTTTAATCTTGTTAGCTCAGAGCCACAGGATTTGAAATTATATCTATCCAGGTGGTAGTAGGGAGCAGTAAGACTGAAACAGATAAGTGAATCAAATTAGGAAATAGGATAAGTTATCCCTTAAGCATCTGTATGCAATGCATGGAAAGAATAATTGCACTATGGGGGAAATTAGTTTTTGAAGGTACTCACTGGAGACCTCCTGTAACTCAGAGTAAAACGCCACCAAGTTAAAAGACGGGCAGTTATCCAACATAAAACATAAAGCAGCCAGTCTAATAATGTTGCAAACTCTTAGGATTGAGAAGGTGAATTTATTGTGAGAGGTTGTGTTTTGTACATGAAAAATTATTCTGACCAGTTCTTATTCATTAGAGTTGAATTCTAATTGCACGTTTTTGCGAGTGCTCAAATGCGGAAGTGAAACAGTGGAAAGTGGAGATATGGTTTTAAAAGTCTTGATTGGGAAATCAGTGATCAATAAAATAAGGTCAGTTTTACAGAACAGTTCAACCTACATGAGACTCGTTAGGTAAATAGGTGTTACATTAGGTAATGTGAAAGCAGAAGCTAACACTTACAAGCACTTGCAATAATTAGTGGAAAAAGAGGACTGAAGTGAAAATTGATGCACATTAGAAAGTATGAAAGTATAGAAAATTGAAAATTGGAGGTGAATATATTAGCTAAAAGCCCAAGTGTCACAACACTGAGGATAATGGGAATTTCTTTATTGTATTATAGATAAAAATGTTCATGTGAATGGTATTGAACTATTTTAGACAGATGCAGAAAAGAAGGTGTTCAGAATTGAGAAAATTAGAAATCAGTGATTTACTCACATAACATGAAGAATATGAAATACTCCCCGTCTGGTGTAAATAGTTCTGGTCCAAGAGTCCTGAAAGAATAGGCTAAGGAGATCTGTGGGCTACTGATGGTAAATTTAATGAGTTTGGGGACTTTGGGAATTCAAGAATATTGGAAGAGCGTAGGTGTTAGAGTACTGGTTTGAAAAGGGAAGCACCATTAACCAGGTAACTAGATTTTCATAAAAATCACTGTATTGGAGAGGATTTGAGAAGTCATTCACCTTTCTTGCCCCAAGGCAGCATGAGATTATGTAGAAACCAAGCCTGACAGTGTTTACGGTGTCTTAAAAGCCTCCCATAGAGGAGATTCCCCAGCTTCCCAATTAGTCACAGCTATCCCTCTTCTTTACATCTATAGGGGTTGTAAGGATTTTCCTGAAGTCTAACATAAAACTCTTACAAATGCTGAAGAGGGAGGAAGGATCACGTTATATATTTTGCTGGCTATAATCCTGTTTATCTCAGTCAAACAGCATTGGTGATACTTTGTTTACTGTATGATTTGCTATGACTCCTGTATACTTTCCCAGGAGAATTGCTATCTAGACAGGTGCTCCTCATGCTTTACTACTGCATCTCATTAATCATGCCTAAATCAGATAGCTGTTGCATGCAAAATAATGGAAATTATGGAAAAGGATTCAATTGGCACTTATTTAATGAACTCCAGTTCATTTGTTTTATGGAAAACAAACCTAGTAGAAAATCCCAAGCATTCAAATGATTTTTCCCAGTTGATTACATGTTAGTTGCCAAAGGGCACTTGCATATTTCCCTCTTCCTTCTGTCTTCCCCAGGCAGACAAGCCACAGAGGTAGTAATATGTTTAGGTTTTGTATAGTAAGATAAAATATCACGAAGTTTTCTGACAGTAATAATCATACCAGAGTTTTTAGTAAATGGATTTAAAAAAACCTGAGGTCTGAGAAACCTCAAAGTAGTTTTCAGTGACTGTTAAATCAGAGAATTTGAGGTTCAACATTCTAAATTCAAACCGGTCAGCATTTTTCATTAGTAACATGGAAATAAGTATCAATGGCTGACAAAAGACAAGTAAAGAAAGAAAGATGGTGTGTACACGGGGAACAGCCTTTATCACTTTGTAAAGGTCAGCTCTTAAAAGTGCAACATGTTTTAATATAAACAAATGGGTCTTTGTACATTCGAGAACAAAAATGCAATCCAAACTGAAAAATAATGATGAAAAGGAGTGATTCTGTAAAGGGCAGTGAACTTGATAGACTTTAACTGCCTCTGAGTGCAGCGCTGCAGTCAAAAATAGGCTAATGTGACCTCACATACATAAATGGGATATAAAAATAGGCAGGGTTCTTTATCTTAATGTATATGTTTGGAAGGAATCGTTTCAGAATACTGCAGGTGATCCTATTTTTAGTGCAGCTCCCTGAGTTACTAGTGTTGCCTTCAGGAATTAATGGTTGGTTGTCATTCTATTTTGTTTGCAAATCTTTGGCTTACCCACCATAATTATAACAGTGGCATGTATTAGTCTGCAATGAGCAGGACATCCAGCTGGGTGATCTCATGGCCTATTCTGATGTTGGACTATGATTTCATATGAATGGCCACAATCCTTTATTCATTTTAAAGTCTGCCTGAAGCTCTGAAAAGAAAGGAAAGAAACTGGGGAAATGAATGCTTGGGAAGCTTTGTCCTTGGTTGTGCAGACAAGACTGCAGAGTTCATCTTCAGAACCACATTTTGGAATTAGAATTAAAATTCCACACTGTCCTTGGAGTTCTGCTCATCATAATTTTAAATAAAACAGTTCTCTCAGGACTAGGCAAAACCTCTGAAAAGATTCATTTCAGTTGTAAAGTCTAATAATAGCAGTGTAAGATATGTCTGGGAAAAAAAGGAAACTGGAGCTCAGTATGTCATAATGAATTATAATAATGTAATCTCTATTAAACCATGTCCTGGAAAACAAAGGTAAACACTTAAATTCTAAGTATGAACAAGGCACTTAATATGTCTGCAGCTGTATGCTTAATTTAATGTATTATTGTTGGGCAAGTTACAGTATTCTTAACTCAGTTATTTAAGGAAGGACGTGCAATTGCTAGATCTGAGGTCCTTCTATCAGAAAAGATTATTTTAAAGGATCCTTGAGCTAATTTTGGATCATGATGTGGCTTGATAGTGGCAGACCTACACGATATCACTCTTGTTCACTCTTCAGGTTTTATATTCTATGCTGACTCCAAAAAAAATTGGCTGCTACAAGTGGAGTTTGGATATCCAAAATGTTCATAACATGGCTTAGTTGCAACTAATTTATTTACAGCTTCCCACCCCCCCATGTCAGTTCCAGACACATACTTTTGCTCACGCTGGTGGCTAATGTCTGTGGTGGCTGTATTGCATGAAGCCTCATGTAGGAGGAATGGGACTTTTTATGGCATATAAAGGAGTAAATAAGTAAATGTAGGACAAGGGTCATTCCTGGTTCCATTAAATTTTCAGGGAGTTTTTTCATTTTAAGCATCATAGGTGTAGTGCCCTTTATCTGTTTTTAGCCTTTTTGCAATGGCAAAACACCATCCCTGGCAGTGTTCAAGGCCAGACTGGACAGAGCCTTGGATGACATAGTCTAGGGTGAGGTAGCCCTGCTCATAGCAGGGGGGTCGGATCTAGATGATCTTAAGATCCTTTCCTATCTATTCTATGATTCTGTGAATTGCCAGTTCTCTTGAAACTTTCATTGTTTTACAGTCAGAGGAGAAGCATTCACTCCTGTATGTAATTTCAGATGTATACATATGGGCATTCTTCTTAGTCTGGGTTTCTTTGGCAGAAAAATGTTTTTGCCAAGGAGCTGTGAATTGGAAGCTTCTCGACAGTGTAAATTTGTCTGCCATCAGGTCTGTGCTGATGGGGATAGACTGCTTCTTAATTACCTCATATAAAGATAGCTTGGGTATCTCTGTCCCACGCTGAAGTCTATCATGTAGATATTTCCAAATCACTGAAGTGTATGCAGATTTTATTACTTTATTCGTGTCCTCATTTGTATAGCCAGCTCTGATGATGTTACCACTTTACTGGGGTGTGTATTTCTTTGCTATAATGTTTATTTGATCTGCCAGGATTTGCATATTTTTGATTGATAATTTTTTCATGTCTTTTAATGCAAGTACTGTTGGAAAAACAGTGTTAACTTTTACGATTTTCATTTCTGAGTCTGAAGGTGATAGCATCCTAATTCTGGTTAGTAGCTTGGTGGTTTGAATTCTCAAGTTTGAAGTTCTAACAGATTCTGTGGCTATAACCAAGCATATCTAAGTGTTGTGGTTTAAGCCCAGCTGGTAACTCAGTACCACACAGTAGTTCGCTCACTCCCCCCACTTCCTTCCTCCCACTCCCAGAAGGATGAGGAGGCGAACTGAAGCAATGTAACTCCCACAGTTGAGATAAGAACAGTCCAGTAACTGAGGTATAACACAAACACTGCTGCTACCACCAATAATAATAATGATAAGGGAAGTAACAAAGGTCACCACCCAATACCCATCCCGGTATCCTTAGGGATCTAACCTTTCCAGGTGACTGCCCCCAGTTTATACAGTAGGCATGACATGCTGTGGTGTGGAATACCTCTTTGGTCAGTTTGGGTCAGGTGTCTCTGCTTCCTCCCGGCTTCCCCTCCTCCCTGGCAGAGCATGA
>JAOEHX010060028.1:0-17374 GCA_025448015.1 Bolborhynchus lineola
GGAAGAAGGAGGGGGAAGTGAGTGAACAAACTGCTTGTTTTACGGCTGAAACCACTACAGGTCTTTTAGGAGGGGGACGTGAATGAACAAACTGCGTGGCTGATTTACAGCTTAAACCACAACACCAAGGCATAACAACTTTCCAATGTGTTTATTCCTTGACAATTAGGATCTCCACTGTGACAATGAGGAATATAATGGTATCTTCTATAATGCAGCGCCTGTCCTTAAATGTTTCACATAATCACTCAGCCATGATACTTTATGCTGAAACAGGTAAATACTATTTAGAAATCAAACTGAATGACACAATTAGAAAAACACATGAATACAAAGTAAGAGAGGCTGAGGGTTTACTTGGTTGGTTTTCTTTTTCTTTTTTTTAAATTTTAGATGGACAAATGGAATATATTGTTAGTAGTTACTCCAGAGTGTGTTAACATCAAAACTAAGACATAAAATGTTAATTAGATCTATTAGTTAGAGAAGATTATGTTACAATCTTAATCTGTAAATTACAACTGAAAAATTTGAGCACTCAGCCAATATTTCAGATGAGGCAATATAGAAATTACGGTGTGGTGTATATTTTGAAGCAGTTATATATAGATATAAAAAAAATCTTGATTTATTTTTAAAAGAGAATTGTAAAAATACTAGTGTGATTTAGATACATACTAACTACAGAATGTAGGAACTGCTTTTAAAAGCTTATTACTTTATTCCAAAATACCATGCTTAGCATTATGCCAGAAAAGCATTATGAACCATTGGTTTTAAAAGTAAATTAAATAGGACTGAGTTTAGAAAGGAAAATGGAATGTTTGCATATTGTGAGAGACTGACTCCTTTTGATGACAAAAATAAATTATTTTAATGCCATCAGGAAATCTTCCCTCACTTTTTTATTATTTTGGGGGGAGGATTGGTAGCAGACAGGCTAGGAATAGTGCTAAAATTGGCAAAAAAACCCCACACACGCAGCTCAAGGTCCTGATATGAGTTCATTACCATACCTGATTTTCATACCATGGCTAGCCATTTTTTTGGACTAATTCTGCTTCCATTCCTGAGAATATCTAAAGGTGACAAGGACTGTGGAAACAAATTACAAACTAAGGATCAATGCAGAAGGCTTGTGGTTTCTGAAACACACTTGAAAGAAAGGCTAAACTCAGAAATTTCAGAGTCAAAAAAAGAAGCTGCTATTTGCAGTAATACTGTTTTTGACAAATCATGCACATCTTAAGTTTCAGGAATAATGAACATAAGTTTTAAATCTGCAAAATGAATTTTTTCACCAATGGATTTTATATATGTACTATGGTATTGTAAGTAATCATAAAGACAACCACAGCTGTTCTGACAATTAGAGCAACAAGTTCTTCTTCTTCAAGAGCCCATTTCAACACAAAATGTGGCTGGGAACAAAGAGAGGTATTGTAGAAAAGGATAGTAATGAAGGAGGAAAAAAGACAATGGAAAAACTGAATCAAGGAAATACAGAAGAATAAACTCAGAGGAAGACTGAAAAAAGAGATAACATCTGGACCAAATTTTATGGAGTACAAAGGAACTGAAAGAGAAAGAAGTAGAACAGGAAAACTGGAGAAAGAGAAAATCAGGGAAAACAGGAGCTAAATTCAGAAGAGTTAGCCTTCAGAGGGCTTGTCACTCTATGTACATAAGCCACAAAATATTAATAAAGCACAGGCTGTGTGAGACACCAGGTTTCTCTGACATTTCATGTGAACCGGTGTTGATGAACTGTCTTCTATAGGCATAGAGCCCAGACACTGACACCCAACAAACACATACCTGTATTTCAGGGTGACTAAATTAGGTGCCAGTGCTTCTGAGAGAAGATATTTTATTCTTATAGGATAGAGCCAGGTACTCCTGAAGACTTGGTGTCTTAGTGTACCTATTTTATTGATTGCATCTTGAATCTTTAAGGACAATTCAGTACTCCTGCAAACTAAGCTAGCAGTGCAAAGTCACCAAAAATCAATATGGAGGACACAAGGAGCACAGAAGTTAATCTTAAAAATTACTGACTCAGGGTTTCAGAGAACATTAGGTCTTTCTCTGAGACTTCTACAGAAGAACTTAGTGATTAAAGCCCAGAAGACAACTGGCATGTCTTGAAGTCTTGTCTCAGGGAATCTGAATGCACACTTGCTGTTTCCCACATGAGTGTACTAACTACTAGGCAAGAGGTAAGACTCTGTGGAGTAATTTTTTTTTTTCACTTCTATTGAAGTGATATCCACTGAGCAGAAAGCTACGGCAGTATGTATGTTTGAATCTACAGTAATAAGCAATTAATCAATATAATTTTAGCACAGCTTTTTTTTGGAATTTTGAGATGCTCCTCACTCCACCCCACCAGCAAGTGGACTGGGGACGCACAAGGAGTTGAGAGGGAAAATAGCTGGGATAGCTGACCCCAACTGACCAAGGGATATCCCAGGCCATATGGGGTCATGCTCAGTATATAAAGCTAGGACAGAAGAAGGAAGGGAGGGAAGGCACATTCAGAGTGATGGTATTTGTTTCCCCAAGTAATGGTTATCTATGATGAAGGCTTGTTTTCCTCAGATGGCTGAACACCTGCATGACCATGGAAATGGTGAATGAATGCTTTGCTTCTGTGCATGACATTTGCTTTACTTATTACACTGTCTATATCTCAATACGCTTTCTTACTTTCATTCTTCTGATTCTCTCCCCCATCACACCAGGGTGGAGGGAACAAGCAGCTACATGGTACTTAGTTGCTAGCTGAGGTTAAACCATGACAGTACAAAAACATCATTTTCCCACTTAATAAGTCTGTGCATACACAGTGTTTTAGGAAATTGAAAAGGTATTCATGCCCACAGAAATTATGTGCATGCTCCCACAATATAACAGAGCTTCTGCAAATCTAAGTGATGCAGACAGAACAGTATCCCACACAAAGCGCCTTTTTGTTTCTTTTTTTTTTTTTTTTTTTAAATCATCTATGAGTGTGGAATAATATCTCTAGAAAGAAAGAGATTTGTTCATTTCTACAGGATAATTATGTTCTTATATTCAGGTCAATCAGAATGATACCACTTACAAGACAGCAAATTAAAATTAAAATTATCATCAAAAGGAAATAACAAAAAAGATTAACTTTAGAGAGGGTTTGGAAAAAAAACACCAAGCCACATTTTAATGAATGACCAACAAATAAAGTAGTTATCAAAAGCTTATGACATAGTCACTATATTTTAGTTATTTTCTTATTTAGCTCCCCAAATGCAGTTCTCCTAATACCTGCACAAACACTTGCACCAACACTAAGAAGGTGTGAATGCATCAATAACAGCAGGATGGTGGGAAAGACAGTTGTTAATGTTATAAGTATTGAATGTAGGCAAAAAACATATACAAAGCCCTTTCAGAGTGTAATAAATTCTTCCTTAAGATAATACCTCATACCTAATTGAAAGCAAACAACACCTGTAATTGAAAGTTCCTGAACCTTAGCTCACTCAGATCTCCTTCACACTCCCAGGCATATGCAAAGTGAAAAAAGACTCCCAGCAGGAGACACCTACTGTACACCAGGATGGTTGTGTAAGGCACAGCCACCATAAATATCTGTCATTGTTAAGTCTTTGGACTACAACAGCAGTAGACTTAATCAGATAGTTTCAATCAGAAACAAGTACATGATCCAGTGAAAATTTTGGGAAGTAGTACCTGCAGTTCTTCACTGCTTAAGTTGGAAGGCATAGATTGTCTTAGACTATGCTTTTAGTACTTTGTCCTATTTTAAGCAATGCAGAAAAAAAAAGGAAAAAATGGCCTGACTTGTATTAATATCTTGTACATCCCTGTTGTCTCAATAAACAGAACATTCCTATTTAGCTGTTCAAAAACTTAACTCACTGATAATTTGGAACAGTCAGCTACCTTGCAGCACAACACCGTTCAGGAGAGTAGTACAGAAGCAGGAGAAGAGAGATCAGGAGGCTTACCATACTGGAAAAACAAATACTGCTCTAAAATTTGTAGTTGCAACATCTAAACCTTTAAGACAGACTGGCTTTCACTGTCCTCCTGAAGCCAAGCACACAGAATCACCAGAGAACTTTGAACCTCTAAAGGCAAGGGTTTATACACAGTATAAACTAGAAAATGACAACTGCTGAGAGAGGGTGAAAACTCAAATCAGCCGGGGAACAACATGAACGGTTTTGAAAGCAAAGGCTACTTTCTCCAGCTGTGTCTCTTTGAGACAAATCCATCCCTTTAATCCAACAACTGTCACAGGCTTTCAACAAACACTACATTTCCCACCTCCAAGTCTCCATAAGAAAAACTCCTTCTACATCAGCCTCAAAGGCTTGGTGTTGGATCTATTCCTTGCTCTTCTCAATAGCTGCCAAGCCTGTAACTCATTAAGACTATGTATTTGGTATATATACACTGGAATTCCAGAAAAGGATCTGAATTGAGTATATTCAGTTGCACTGTGAAAACCTCAGACCCTCTCCCTCCACAAAAGGATTCAGAATTCAGTCTCACACCAAACACAGCACCCAGGTCAAAGCAAACAGGCAGCCATTTAAAAGAATGACGAAACACCCCCACGTAATAGATACATCATCCTCAAGCCCTGTAACAGCCATCTGTTACAAGTCTCACCGAAATAATGAAACATTTGTTTTCCTACCTGTGACTGTGGAGCAGTGCACTGAAAGCCAATCCATCAGACCAGCTACTGGTGAAATTGATAACATTGACCTGTGGGTAATTACGAGTCGACTGGCGGACCCAGCTCAGTAGAATCTTTTCACTGTTTGTCTGCTGCAGTCCAGCCATGATGTTTTTCATTACATCTTTGACCTGCAATAAGTGGTAGAATTTCATCAGTGGTTGAACTTACTCATTAGAAGCTGCCTTTGGTTTTTTTTTTTTCTTCTTCCACAAAATCCCTTGAGTTGCTTAGATTTAAGCCTTAAAGAAAAACTTTCTTAATAATTAAAGAACTACCTGGTGTCATGGTATAACAATAGCAGCTAAGTCTGAATGATTAAAGACAATGGATATTGACTTGGTCACCATTGTCGATGCATTCAGTACATTTATCCCTGTGCCATGTGAAGCACTGCATACATGAACATGAAGAGGCACATTTGTTTCCATCACTTATGGGAACAGGGTTCATTCAAACCAAGTCTTTTTCCTTGTGGTTTTCTTTGCTCTGGAAATACATCCTTAGTTAATGTGATACACTACTGCAAAAGTTGGTAAAACAACAAAAAGCATTCTTCTCTCACTGACAGAGTTGAAATAAGTTCCAAGGCAAAATAAATATGCACGGTACATAATGCTTTTGACTTAAATGTGCAAGCTACATTTACATACATGCACTTGGATGAAAAGTAAAATTTATTGCAGGCATTAAAAAGGTATTGTATATGATTAATTTTTAATTTTTAAATGAATAGTTAATATTCCTTTTTCATTAAGGAAAGCTGACCTAGTTATTATTTTACAAAAAAAAGACATTAATCCTGAGGGCTTCTAAAAATATTAGCCTAGCACTGGACATAATGCAGTGGATTATGTATTTCTTAGCAATTTCTTTACTGGTGAAAGAGCATCTAAAATTTCTATTAAGAATTCTATAATTTATTTTCCTGTAATCAATTTTAAATCACTGCTTTCTCCATATATACTATAAAGATTTACAGGTCTTTAAAATAATCCCTAAGATAAAATTTAACCTTATTTAAGCTTATTGTTGTTTATTTGCTTATGGAGTATATAATTTCACTACTACTCCACTTGAATTGCTTTGCATCTGATATCAGTTGAAGAACATTCAGTGCAGAAGCTACTTTGTGATAAAAGATGGACCACTCTGAAATTGTGTCCTAGTTGTTGAATGTCAAAGATGAATTGTGGGAATGACGAAGACCAAAGAAAGGTAGGCATTTAAAATACTGAAGTAAAAAGGTATGATCTTATCCTCAAATTTGGGGTCACTTCCTATTCAATGAGAAATGGTGGAAAACACTTAGAATCATAAAATAGTTAGGGTTGGAAAGGACCTTAAGATCATCTAGTTCCAACCCCCCTGCATTGGGCAGGGACAACTCCCACTAAACCATATCACCCAAGGCTATGTCCAACCTGGCCTTGAACACTGCCAGCGATGGAGCATTCACAACTTCCCTGGGCAACCCATTCCAGTACCTCACCACTCTTACATTAAAGAATTTCTTCCTCATATCCAATCTAAACTTCCTCTGTTTAAGTTTAAACCCATACAGTCCCTAATGAAGAGTACCTCCCCAGCATCCCTATAGGCCCCCTTCAGATATTGGAAGGCTAAACTTCTACAACTAAAGCCACCTTGTCTTCCCAGGCACCCCAAGGGAGACTGCCATCCCTCCCACCTGGTACCTTGGTGGCACCACAGAGCACAATGCCACACCATGCTACACTACTGCAGACAAAGCACCATGCTTCCTGCAGGATGGGTGGGTCATGAAGCAAGAACAGTGCCTGAGAAGGAAAGTGCTGGCTGACACTGAGGATAGAGGGAAGCTTTTTGAAGGCTTCTTATTTAACATGAACTGTTCAGAAACAGTAGTAGGCAGGCACGTCCATGTCAACCTGAAGAGATTTTGGGTTCAGAAACTACACATCACGCCTAGTAGAATTTGATTCTTGCAGATGAGTTGGATTGATGACTTCTAATTTCTTTGTTACCTCTCCTTTCTAATGCAGTATTTTCTGGTGGGAAAAAAGGCTTTAAGGTGTAGAAAACCTTGACTTCCACAGAATAGAAATACTTGCTTTTCTTACTATAGCAGTAAGTATTTTGGCTATGACTTACTTAGCAGGTTTTCTCTGTTGCTTTCACTACAATATGTCCTGTAAAACTAGAAAAAAAAAGAATATGTTCCCTACTTCAGTGAATGATGAACATGTGATTTTTTAATAGAAGTGTTTATATAGAGTATAGAATATAAAGACTATCTGTAGAGTACGTTATATATAACATATATATATGTTCTATTAATAATAATAATAATATGTATTATATATTATATAATACATAATATATATAGTCTATATATAGAGTATAGAACATAAAGACTTCTAGGTTTTGTTTCTTGCCATTTTTGCTTGTACTGCTATGAAAAACTTGTAGATTGTTGCTTGGGAAACAGAGCCAACACAAATGGACAGCTCTTAAATCCAGATTCATTCAAGCACACACTCAGAGCATCTGTACGGCAGGTTTTTTTTTAATTTTGATTTTACTGCTGTCTCACAATTTATTTACTTAAGTGTCTTCATCTACCATGTTTCTTACAAGATCTGTACCATAATCCTCTCCCTCTTTCTACGGAGAAAGGAATGTAAATAAACAACATCTGCTTCAAGAAATTGTCATTGAAGCATCTTTTTAGTGTTCTAAAAATAATTCTTGGGAGGATGGGCCAGCAGTGAAAAGCAACAAATGTAATAATTTCATTAAAATATAAAAGTCATTCTTTTTAAGATATTAAAAAAGAAAACTGACTATGAAAGCTATATACTCATGTTAGCTTTTCCTATCCATTTTTCTAACAATAATTTTATTATATATTCTCTTGAAACATCTGACTGGGAAAATAAGGATCAAAAACTCTAAAAAATACCTTATCTTCTTAAGTTTCTTAATATCCTAGATAACATGTAAACAGATTTCCATAAAACTTGCAGACTGAGGACATTACTTGCAATGCTTATGTTTACTTTGTAGGTTATGGCTGTATAATAGCAGGAAAAAAGATCAGCAGAATAAAGGTACTTCATGAAAAGTAAGAAGCAGTGGCACTCACCTGCCAGTGGAGAATTATATTCCAGATCAAACCAAGGGTCAGCTTATGATTTCCATCCACAATGTCTGAGCTCCCAATATTTACCAAATCAACCTATTAAAGAAGCAAAAATATATTCATATAAGATTAATAGCAAGTCTAAGAGTCTGATGTTATACTTCCTTTATGGCAAGGGAGATGGAGGGATGGGTCAGAGTAAATCTCTCATTTGGTTTCTGTTGCTTAGTAAACATTGTTTTATAAATGACACAAGTAATGTGATAGCAAAAAGCATGCAATGATCTAGACTACCAATTATTCCAGTTATAGCATGTTGTGAAAACATACAATTAATAGTTAATGATAACTCAAAAATCTTTTATATTCTCTACAATTACAAATCACAAAACTGATGAGTGACACAAAAAAACTCTTCTATTATGCTTCATGCTACCTTACATAATACACTAAGCTGAAAGCTACACATGCAGATCTTGACACTGTAAGAACCTACAGACCTAAGATATCTTTCTACATATTTAAATACTAACAGAATTTATTTTGTCTTAATTAAATTCTACAATGTATAAGGCAAGGTAGGATGTGTTCTGGAATACAGAGGAACAAATGATTGTGATCTAAGCAAATCTTTTCCACATTAGTTTCTCCAGTATTGATGTTTTCCATAGCTATATTATGCATCAGCATTTACCACCCTGAAATATTCTTTCTTCCACAGTGAAATGATCCTTCACACTCCCTCATTTCTTATGTTATCTAAGTAAAGAAAGCCAAATTCACAGATGTGAGTATAAGACGATACAAGCTGAGACCTGCACTTTTGGATGGAAACTATGAATCTAAAAATTTGCATCCTCGCTGTTTCATAGATGTGACTTTTTTATGATCAGAACTAATATAGCAAAGTACCCCATTCCTTCACAAATCACTGTCTGCATATCTCTACTTCTGAAGCTATTTGAAGTTACATCTGTAGCGTGACTAAAGGTTTTTCACATTCAAAACAAGCCTCAACTCTAAGAATTCATAATTCTGTACTAAAAGCATAAGAGACTGGTAATTCATTGTAACCAACAGTGTCTTGGAATATTTCCTAAGTGGAACTCAGACATTATATCCTAAACTTCAAATAGGGTCCATGTAGCAAGTGACCGACTACAAAGCTTATTGGGCTATCACCTGCATGTTCTATGTGCCAAATCCTTCTTCTGTTTTTGGAAATGGAAGCCTGAATACACTGAAATTACATATATCTTACTGAAACAGAGGAACACTTCCCAGTTTGCCTTAGTGTTGCCTGAGGCTACACTGAGGTACCTCCCCACCCCAAAACTGCATGAAAAAAAAAGAAAATCTGTAAAATGGATTGACTGGAAGCAGCAGCATTTTCAACCTGTTACCACCTAGACAACTGCAGACCCTCAGAGCAAAGATGGCACAAACCAGGAGAAAACCACATCTTAGTCACAGTCTTTAATAGCTTTAGAACCATTAATTTCTCATTCCTGAAGTGCCATAGAATTCCCTCTTGAAATTATTTTGAAGGTTGAGGACACAGAGGCAGATCTTTGGGCTTCACACTAATTTGGTATAGTATATATATGCACACTATACTAATTTTTATATTGTGTATAGCTCACAAAGTTTTCATTACATGAATATAATGGCAAATGGATGAGCATTTAAATTTCTAAAAGGATGGCTTTTCTTCTATGTTCTTCAAACTGAATATTCTTTTTTTTTTCTATATTTGAAAGAGACTAGTGCTGTGTTCTGGGAAATGAATGAAAAGCACATCAATGGATTTAGCTGGCACATAGCCAATAAATACTTTTAAAAGCATTTATTATGAAAATCTGTAACCACATTCCAGGTATGCTATCAAAACCTTCTTGTATACTGCAAAATAGTGTATCATAGATTTTATTCAATAGTGCCAAATATTGCAGATTTTGAAGAATTGGAAGCTTTTTCTTCTACAAATTTACATGACATTCCATTTAAAAAAAGAAAAATCAAGCTGGAGGTCTTTATGCCAGTCTTATAAGGTCACTTTCATTTACGCACAAATCTTCAGATGGATTACCTTAGATTTATAAAATCAATAACTTTATTCAGCAGCTGAACTCGAGCATGTTTAGTGACCTACTGCATCTATCAAAAATATAATATGTAGCACAGAATACATTATCGGTGTTCCATCACATCTTAATGTTAAGTTTAAGTGAATGTAATAGATTATTTGAATTTATTCTTCAGCAGAAAATAGGATATAACTTGTTGGCCACTGAAAATATCTGCTACAGTTATGCATCCATTAGAATGCTTATATAAGGAAGATATGAGAGTATTTACTCAAAAATGATGCACAGGATACTGGCTTGAAAAGTCAATCCTGACAAAGTAGAATGGAAAGTGGTTTTGATATGATTCATTTCCTTAATGTTATGAACCACAAGGAGCAGACAGCAATGAAATTTTACCAGAAAGATTTCTTGCAGGAAAAGCCTCAGTTTTTCAGACTTCATAATCATCAGAGCTTGTGAGTACTTTGATAGGTAACACCTTCTAACCTGCTACGGATGAACTCTTGTAATTAACCTTTTAAAATATATTTTAAATGCCATGCATTACCAAAAAAGCATGCATGTTGATCTGTCTTAAGGTAGTACCCATTACAGATACATTATTCACACACTTGCTGGCTAAATATTTTAAACTCTGAAATACATTCCAACTTGGTGCTGAATGATAAAGTATCTAAGTCATATTAATAAAACTGCCTTACCTGCAGTAACTGTATACTGTAGGCCAGAGTTTGATCCAACACTTACAAAGCATTAAATATGCTATTTATAGGATATTCTGTCTGACTGAGTACTTACATTATATCTCTGCAAAACCTGCAGTGCTTTGTTGACATTGTTCAGAGCATGAACTCTTGTGGACCCCTTTTCTTTTGCCTACAAAAAAAATAAAACAAACTTGACTGCCCAAAATCAGAAACTAGAATATACTATATGTAACTCAAATCTTGTATTACACCTGCAGTTTTCCATTTAGTAAGTTTATGACAACAGTGAGCATACTACCATATATTGCACATCTGTAGCTCCCCGATATGAAATAAAGGCAAGTGTGAAATGAACTGGATCCACAGTTGGAAGGTAATTTGGTACCTTGACAGCTGTCAGTGAATGAATCACTGAAATGTGTAGAAAATAGAATAATTCAAATTGTTTCTATTATGATTAGTCATCCTCTCCATGGCGGAATTTAGGAACATTACCGTAACAACCAAGCAACAACACGTCAGCTTGTTTAGTATTCATTTACAAATATATTCTCTCAAGATTTTCAAATTCACAGACTGTTTCATTACTCTTTTACGAGACAATTTCAGAGAAAGATCCTAGGCTCATATAGTCAAAGCAGGAGCACAAGAGAGGATATTCAAAAATATGTGTGGAGTATCCTTTAAAATTTCCAGGTTAATAAGGGCAAGCTGTTTTTCTCTTTTCGGACATGTACAACTTCAATACATGTTCCACATGTATGAAATTTGCTAGGAAAACATTCTAATTCTACACATTCAATTCTTTTCCTTGTATTTGGCACAAACTACTAGGGATAATTTCTGACTCCAGCTAAAATCCATGTCTTAACAAATTTTGCCTCTGTCTTGCTTTTCTTTGCAACACTTCCTTAATAAATACATACAACAACCTATAACATTTTAATTTCAAATATATGTCTACTAAATACGTAAATACGGCTCTCAGTTTCAATGTTTTCTCAATTTCAAATGAAAATAAAGAAATAAACCCCTAAAAAATAGTTTTTATAGTCCCTCATTAATGGTAGAAATTAATAAATACAACCTACTACAACTATCACACCAAAAGGACTTCAGTATTCAGTAAATGTGTTAATATACACATACAAGTTTTTGGCCTGTAAAGCATTCCAGGAGCTCCAGAAGTCTGCGTCCATCTCGAAAATCATTAAAAAGATCTTCAATGTAACGTCGTCCAAACTGAAATGAAACAATGGCTTTAGTTGGTGCAAAGATCAAAAAGAAAACGAAGCATGTAATTGCCTGTGTAAATACACTTTGTTAATTACATAATAAATATGAAAAGTATGCCACAGTAAAGGAGTAAAATACCTTACAACTAACTAGTAGGATTCTTTTACATACATCCATTTTCAACAGGGTTCTGTTGCATAAGAGGGATTGGTGCCTACCTTATTTCAAATACTCTTCTTATGGTAAGGAATGTACATCCCTTACTCCCTCTTAAAATTATACTATTGATACAGTTTGTGAGAAACTGCTGCAGATCCAATAATTTATAATTTTGCACATACTGTTAACCCAAAACTAAATACTAATAAAGCCAAAACACGAACTGGACTTGGTAATTAATGTGCAATTCAAAAGAAAAATGTGAAAAATATTTTGCCACCATTACCCCCACCAACCCACAAAAAAAAATAAAAAAAATAAAAAAAAACACCTAACACCCAGAAAGTGGTATCAAGTTTAAGTACACAGTAGGCACTCTTTCATGTGGCAGAAATAAACTTGGAGTTATATAGAAAAAAATAAGCCTCAGGTATATTCTAGTGAAGATCCAAGAAGCATATACATGTTAATAAGGTATACTTAGAATTGTACTGGATCTGGGCCTCGTTACAGTAAATAGCTAAAACACAATTCACATTTTGTACACAGCATCAGCAACAGACAAAAAGTATCAACAGTAAAAGCTGATTTACCCTTTCTAAAATAAAGTAAAATTTCTGACCTGATTCTTTTAATATTGCATTATTTTTTAAAAATACAGAAATACAATTTTGTATAGTTTAGTCACTGTGCAATATGTGCACCTATAAATTCTGACATATTTTTGTATGTCTGAAAGCTATTGAGAACCACAATAAAAAACAGTGGTTGTTTTGTGCAGTGTCAAGTAGATTCACATGTCCATATTATTCCAAATTTGTGAAGTTTCACAGATGCTTTGATTGATTTGAGAGGAAGCATCTGTATTTTAATTTGCTAGAATTGACATCATGCTGGCCTACATTGCACATCATTCATTTTCACCACAGAGCAACGCAGAATTAGGAATTCATATTACACAAAAACCATTTGCTTTCCTGACAGCAGTGCTGTTCTGATACTCACTGCAACACTCATTAGAGGTAGCTGGAAATTTAATGAAAAGCATATTTTTCTCATAAAGTATCAATACCCACAGAAGATTTCTTAAACAGAGAACAGATTCAAGCACAGTTTCCAGTGTTAGACTAATTTTTACCTCAACCAATAAATATTTATGTGTACGGCACAAACTTTACTGCTATTGCTACTCTGGCATGACTTCACTTCTGACCGCTCATGAGGCAAGAGCTCTTTTCAGTCCTATCATTTTTTGGTAAGGTCTTGTTTCTGAATCATGGAACAAACAAAACCACCAAAAATATTCTAGAACACTGGGAATCCTTGTTTTCTAGACAGTTTTCACACCTTGCACAAACCATTCCAACTAAGCTGATTTCTACTTAACACACGTGCTGCCACCTGACTACCTACAATATGTGAAAACAGTATTGGATAGATTCATATATGCTTTACCCACCCTGCTCAACCACTTGAATTATCTGTTTAACTAATACTCAGCTAATCTATTTTCTGCCTTGCATTTAATATGAGAAATACCTTTGATAATATGTTTTAAATAATAGCATGATCATATGACATTATGAAAGTCACATCATGCACAGTGTTCCTGAAGTTAGCTATTACTTACTCTATACAGCACAAAATTAAAATCAAATATATGACCAAAACAGAGATACTTTATTTTGATACCTAATCTTTCAGAACAGAAGCCATTTTTTGCAGAGAGAAAGCACAAAACCTATGCACTTCCAAGGGAACATTTTAACATTCTTTAGAAAGTTGAATTGATCAGTAGACCCTTCTGTAACACTATGAATGAGCTGTGCCCATATTACTGAATCACTCTAGGAATAGGAGTACAATGACATTTTGATAATAGACTATAATTACATTACTTTGTATCATAAAGGAAAAATAGAACTAGCCTTCATAACTGCCTGTGTGTCTGCCTTTCTTCCTTTTTTGCAGGATTTAAGCTATTCATAAAGTTCAGGCTGAAATACATCTGGGACAGTAAAAAAAAAAATTATTCTTTTCAAATTTATTTATTTTTTTTTAAATTCCAGAAAGAAAATAAAGACACAGCACAGTAACATCCCCAGCAGGATGTATTAATTACAGATATATTACAAGTAAACCTTAAAACAAAAGTTGCCATTGATTTTTTTTAGGGTCTTGGAAGCATACCTTCCATTAATCAGCAGTTAAAAATACCTTAAGACACCCTATACTAATGCTGCATATATCATCCTTAACCTTAAGAAGGTTCTATTTTTCAGGCAACAGGGTAATTAAGTCTTCTTTCTCAAATAAAGTGAATGTCTTCACCAGACTGACATTGCAGTAAGTCTTCAGAAAAAAAAAGGCTCAAAGATGCATCAAATATATCCATCTTGTCTTTGAAAAGTGTCTGTTAAGTTGAAGTATGAAGCTTTGAAAACAATGAAAAAAAAAAGCACAGCTAGTCAATGGCTTGCAGAAATAAATGCCTAGTCTTTTACTATAAATTCCTGGGGAAAATAACCTTGCTTAAAACTTTTTTTCAGGCTGTGACCTATAGTCAGTGCCCTTTACCTACGGAGGAATGAAAATGTTCAGAAGAATCTCCTGTGCCATTTCTCTGCATGTTGATTTGTTACTCTCCCTATATCACAAATTTATCCATCCCCAAGTTTTTAAAAATGCCCAAAGCAGCTGCATGCTGGATTCTTGGTTTACATAGCTTTTCTCCTTAAAAAACACACTGATGGAACAGATAGGGAAAATGAGAAGGACTACAGGACAGAGGAAAGACTGCAGAAAGCAAATTGATCAGTGTGCTACCGGTTTGCCAACCCATAGTTTGACAGGCAGCAATATTAAACTAGAGAGAATTGTATGATCTTAATCAATATATAAGCTATCTTTAACATTACCTTTAACATTATCTATAACATTAGTCAAGTGGATAAGCAAGGTAATTATCACCTCTCTCGTACTTGCTTATGTTTTGTTAGACAAAACAATTAATGAAGGGATTTGGGGAACTGGAAAGACAAAAAGGACAATGAGAGAAAATGTACAAAATAAAGAAAAAGAATTAATAACTGTAAAACTAAAATAAAAAGGAAGCAGAACTTTCTTCCTGTGAGACTAACAAAACAAAAACCTAACCTAGAAATTTCTTCGAATCTTCATGACTAGAAAGATTCAAGGGACTTATGTATATGGCAGTTTTACATATTATTTTAACCTGCTCTCTTCTTTTTAAACAAAGGTCAAACCACAGACAATTTTATTGGATTCACTGATATGCTGTTGACTGCAACTGATGATCTTTACATAAGATAAGGGGAGCTGAAGGAAATCCAAGGGATTTATTAAAAAAAAAAACCCAATGTGATACAGAAGGGAAGATAAGACTCCTGTTTTATCATGGATGAAATTAAACCTGAATGTAAAGAAGGACAGAAGAAGGAATTCACAAAATACATTTGTAAGGAAAATAAACCCTACACTACCATGGTCAATTTCACAAGTCTCAGTCCTAGAAATACTGGGTAACGTACAATTAATATCTCAGAAAAACATGGGAATTTAATATTCCCCCGCGTTTTACAGTAGAGTGAAGCATACTTTGAGTATTCCATACACTAATTCAACTGCATATTAATATGTGCATGCATGAACATATTCAAGAATGCTGTCAGTACTAATTAGACTGAAATAATATCTAAAGTGTATTTTTCATTTTCCAAATTCAGACAGCAACTGGAAGAATCCTATGCCAAAGAACGTTACCTAAAAAAAGGCAGATGGAAAGAAAGAAAAGAGAAAATCAGCAAATAAACTGAACATATGAATTGATAGTTTAATGCAGTTGGAAATATTTTGGTGTAAATACATTCAGAAACCTTACAACATCAAGCACCATCCTACTAATATCACCTTCACTTTCATTCCTATCTTCTTCTTTCCCAAAAGTCTATAATAGACGTAGTTCTCTCTATGTAAATTTAAGAAATAAACCTTATCAAGCAAGTAAATTATTTAATCACCTCATTCATCAGACAGATTACAGAAGTAGTTAATACTGTGAGAAGTGAATATCCCAGGAACAGCCAGTATTCCATGAAAAGCTCTCTATTCAGGGCTACATGGAAGCCAGTAATCATGACAGCAGTACAGAGAACACCAGCAAATAATTGAAAAATGTATTACTAGAGAAGGCAAAAAGCATCTGTTCATGAACACTGCCTCTCTAAAATTTATGAATTGAAGCTCCAAAAATTCTCATTAGCATGAAACTGTTAGTGGACATTATGTTATAAAATAAATCAGCATAGGCAAATCCTATAATAAGGGAAAACAGGCTGAAGGGAAAGAAAAGAGGAAGGGAAGGAGCTGGTAAAGAACACAAAAGGGAATGAGTGTAAGAGGATTAAGAACAAGTCATAAATTGTCTCTCATGAGCACAAAGGGTAGAAATGTACCTCAATTGCTTGAGAATGTACGTCCATTTCATAAACCATGAGATTTATAAACACTCAGATTTTCAAGCACTGGTTCCACCATAACAACTCCAGCAAAATACATGCTAACAGAGTAATCGTAACACAGCAAACTGAGGATCTGTAACATGCATATAATTTTATTCTGTTCATAAAAATTCCATGGTACTTTTCCCTATTTTTTTTTTTTTTCAAAAAAATGACAAAAGGGAAAAACTTGGCCGAAGAAGAGATTTCTGACTTTTCATTTTCCTTTGCAGATATGTATGCATTTAGATTACACTTCTCGTTTGAGGGCAGACTAGACTAAGATTATTACATTAAGACAAGTTAGATGATATTTCTTACGTATTTTACAGTATTATTGGTTTATTATTATCAGTTATCTGGGGAATACAGCAATCAAATATCACAGATGGACAGCGAGAATAAATTAAAAGAGAAAAGGCATTGTAAAGACAAAGAATTCAAGGCTAGGCATGACACTAGACAGAAGATTCAAGGTTATATTAGCATACATAGGAAAAAATAGCTTACAATAAAACTAGTGGACACAAAAACCCTTCAGACTCCTGGGACAGATAAATAACTGAGACCGTAGGCTGGGAGAAGACTTGCGCCTCCAGTAGGGCCAAGAAAGTCAGACCACAGAGTCTGGAAGGGAGCTGTAGTGCAGTCCAGCTGTCCCCAAAGCACAACAGGCTCTGGAACAAAGAACCAGAGGTACCCTGCAGTTTGGCTAGGACCTGAGGCTGCTGAACCATTACTAGAAAAATGAAAAGACAGGTACAATACAGGAAGGTGGAACGAAA
>JAOEHX010060030.1:0-14887 GCA_025448015.1 Bolborhynchus lineola
TGATGTTCAGAAATATCAGGTGAACCTCTGGCCTTTTACTAGTAACTAAAAATAAAGATCAGGATATACTTTGTATTTCACTTCTAAATATATCAACTTGAGCTATATAGATATAGATCCAGATATGTAGATATGGATATAGATATAGACATAGACATAGCTATAGCTATAGATATATAGATATAGGGGTATAGATTCTAGCTCTGAGTGTATTTTTGGTTGAGCAATTTCTCTGCAAATCTAATTTGATTCTCTGATGCACCCCTCAAATGCACTCGTCAGATACCCTGAGTGAGTCCATTCAGACAGCATTGCAAGTTCTTTGCTGTTCTTGAACTGTGCTGCAAGTTTGCTTCTGTAGATCACATGGAAAATTATTAACAGATCTAAAAAAAGAAAATGCAAATAAAATACAATGGATTTCTGCTGGAATTTTTGTTGTTGTTGTTGCTGGATAATGGCACTAGATATGTTAGATTCCTTTTACAATATTTATGCATAAAAAGAGGTCATTTGAGAATAATGGTTGGTAGTGTAATACTATGTGCTATAAAGCAAATGAAACTTCTATTCTCAGTCATATTTGAGAAACTTGTTGATTTGGAGTAAAATATTTGTTCTTGGTCATTGATAGTATACTTCCTAACACATCCTGATTTAAAATATGTTCATCACTTCATTGTAAGCTCAGTTAAGTAGCCCTCAGCAGCAAACTAGTCCTCTTTCAAGTTGCTATGTACTTTGATCTATGTCATGAATCAGTTTCATCAGAAATAGAATGAAAACTTTTGGAAACAGACACTTTCTGGAGAAATAGCTCCAACTCTCACCTGTAAACAAAAAGCAGAAATTACTGGTGTGTAATTCAGAAATGACTGAATGAAGGTTACAACTTCACACGTTTGATCAGAGTAACCCTCCAACAATCATAAATTTTACTTTGTTTTGTTTGGCCAACAGTAAAGCACAGAAGTTCAGATTTTTTGTAATAATCAAAAATTTATTGAGAATTTGTACAGAAAAAAATAACCATGTACAAAGGTAAGCACTGCTCAGGGAAGTGGCTTGGGCATTTTACAGTCAACGGTGTTTTACAGTCAAAACTGAATTCTTTAATGTTAGGTAAGTTCAGTGTCTGAAAAGATAATAGATTTGTTTTCCCTGTTCAGACCAGTCTTTGTGGAATTGTCCTTTTATGAGTCTCCAACCTACAACAGAAAAAAAAAGAGCCTTTTAACATTCTGAAGAAAAAAGTACATAACGCTATAACGACATGTTGATAGCATTCACACATATTAAAAGCGCAAGAAGGCAGGGAATTATTTCTGATCACAAGACATTTAGTTACTTCTCAAAAGAATCAGTGAGAATAAAATCAAAGTACAAATAGTTCTGTGACAAAATAAGAAACAAAGCTGACTTCTCTAAGATGCAGTGGGATTAACACTTAGCTTTCCACACTCAGTGTTTGAAGTGATTAACTATGTTCTGTTGTCGTATTAAATACTGCCTTAGCCCTGTGGTCTAACCTGTTTGGCACTGCTCAAGTTGTGCTGCTGTCCATCTACTGACAGTCTGTTGAATGGGATGATTTTCATTGCAGTTTTCTTCATGGAGTACCACCGGTCACGCCAGGTTGCCCAGATAATGCCATTGTCATATCCAGATGGACCAGCATCTTTCGATGTGTACACACCATCTGAAAAATACCAGTTGGAGCAAAACCATTAGTTGCTTTCTAGAATATTTAATGTGCCCATACATTTTTCTGGTACTAAAACCTCCACGGCATCCCTGGACATTCTAACAGGCCTTGTTCACTACTCTTCTCCCCCAGGTTTGCTTCAGTCAGGACTGATTCTCCCACTCAGCTGAAAGTTCCTACTGCTAGTGTTAACACTTATTGCAAAGAATGGGCTACCTCAGCTTTAGGAAATCCAAATGACAAAACATACTCAATGAAAGTGACCCATTTTTCTTTGTCAGTGAAACACAGTGTCCTGGGTTATAGGTATTTAGGAGATACTTTACCTATATAATATTTGCCGTTGAGGTGGCCAGCATGACATCTATTCATCCACCATCCAGATCCATCTTGCTCAGCACAGTTGCCAGCAAAGTTATCATTGTCGTTATCATAGGTACTGAACCGCATGCCATTGTGATAGGTAAAGGACTTGTCACTTGGATCATCTCCAAAATCAAAGCCATCAAAGGCATCCCCAGCTTCACCACCGATAAAGTAGGCATAAGTCAGTCGATACTTGTCTCCTTCACTTCCCACTTTGAACACAGCGTAGTCAGCAGTGCTGTTAACAAAGCAGGATAGTGAATATGAGAATGTTGCATTCCCAGTACATGCAAGAATGAAAAATATGTAAGTGTTAGAAATGCAGAAAAAGCATTTATAGTATAGTAGTGTCTGAAAGGAATTGGTTTTGCATGACTATGTGCCCCAGTTCAATGACACACATCCAACAAACTTTCATGCTCCAGTATCAGACATGTTTTCTGACTATTAGTCTTCAGTGATGATCTATGGAATGATTAGTGATGATCTTCAGGAATGATCTATGTTATATACACCACATGTCTCGTGAAGAAAACTGAACAGAAGAAACAGATCCCGTCTGCCAAAAAAACTAGGGCTGCCAGCACATGGCCTTCAGACACATGGATGTGCCTGCCAACAGGTCACAGATGGTGACTACTGTGACAGAGGTGAGTTCAGGAGCCAAAGCAGTGTCATATGCATGGCAGCAGGTCTAAGGGCTCAGTATTTTTTCAGAAAGCTATACAAAGGGACACAGCAGCAGGAGTAGTAGGCTTTAAGCTGTTATTTTTAGAAGCATCATGAGCACATACCTTTTTTTGCCACTCCAGTCCTCCAGTTCTATTCGTAAGGTGTATGGCAGAGTGGACTGTGTGGTTATTAAATGAATCTTTTCATTACCCAGCCAGAACTCTGTGGTGTCATCTGGAGACAGGTGTCCGAATCCTTCCTTGTACTGAACCCAATTTCTCCTGAAGTCCTCACTCCCATCCAATCTCTGAGAAAATAAACAAGCAAGCAAACAAACAAATGAAATAAAAAATCTCAGTCAAAAATATATGTATCTGGTGGAGGTAAATAAAGGCAGTGCTGATGCAATAGGCTTGGTTGTGGTAATAATACATAAGTGGCGTACCCTCTGTAATACTGTCCAGCCGTTGCCATATGAGTCAATCTCACAGTAGACTAGGAATGACTGCTTGGCTTTTTGAGGCTTGATAAAGTAAAGACCACTTTTTCTGGCACCTTTATTTGCAATGTCTTGACAATCTGAAGTAAAGATATTCAAGGGAACATTATTTAACCTACAGCTCTAGCCTCACATTTATTTGATATTGTAGCTTTCTTAGTACAATAGAACTAATCTAAATGTCATCATTGCAAAGTTAGATATTTAGTCCATATACTTTAATGTCATAAGAAATCCTACTGAATGTTACAGAATTTATGTAAGATAAGGAGGAGTCTAGTCTCACATAGAAGTTGAGCAACTCAAGTATAAAATACAGTCATTGCATTAATTTGTATAGCAACAATAAGACCCTTTTGGATCTAATGGAATAATTTTTTTTTTTTTTTTTCAGATGACTCATTAGAAATGTGATAATGGGTTATCTTCTCTTTGTCCTCTATCCATGGAAGCCCAACTCACTTCCCTCCTCTTTAGCATACATTTGGGGATAATCACATTTTGGCCAAAAAGGCCAAAAGAACAAACAAGAACTCTGTCCCAGCTGAATGCCTTGTTTGCAGAGCATCTACTTGGTGCTTATATTGACCTAAGCACCGTTTTCATAACTTGCAATTTTACACATCTTTGCAGAAATCTGTGACCCATAAGATTAAAAATAACTCATCGCTGTTATGTCTGCTGGTGATACTTGTACCTGAACAAACCCTCGACCATACAAGAAGCATTTGGTGTACCTCTTCCCGTTGTCTCCTGTATTTCGGTTGTGTCTCTGCATGGCTCCTGACATTCTGACTCAAGCTGGGCAATCTTCTGTTTCAGCTGTGTGATTCTGTTGCTGTTCATTATATGTGCATCTGTCAGCTGCCTGGACAGAAAGACATAAAAATGGCTTATTGTTTAAGCTGTTTCTGAATAAGTAGTACACATGTCCATACACACATGCTTCACCTATGTAGCATGCTGCTGCATACAGCCCTGTAAAAGGGTCTGCTTCTATGAGCACTGATTAAATGTTGAGGAAACTAGTCAAAATAGGAAAGCACACACTTAACCATAAGCTAAACTTCACCTGACTCTAATCTGCAAAACACAAACTAGTATGTATAATTAATGTATGAATATTATGCTATGGGAAGTTTTTCTTTGTTCTCCAAAAGTCAATGCCAGCTCATATCATGGATGCATTTGTAAAACATAAATACAGTAAATAAACTGCTGCAAATGTCAGAATACCTAAACCATCTTTGATATCATGTTAAAAAGGTGGAGATTTCTTTACACTGAGATCAAAAAAACTTATCCTTAGGATTAAGAAAAGTTAATCATGTTTTCAAATTTATTTTCAATGTCAGTTTACAAAAGACTACCACTGAGTTTATAGCTGCTTATGATTTATATTGATGTAACTGAGCTGATTTTCGAGCTGATTTTCAAGCTGTATGCAGCAAAATCAGCTAGATATTAGCCAGATTGTATAAGCATTCCACACACGATGTTTTACAGCACAAACTCATAGAAATGAAACCTCCAAAGGTCATGAAAAAGATTTTAGGACTAGCTGGCACAGCAAAAGAAACATAAATAAAAATATTGCCAGGCTTCCTGACATTCTTATCTTGCACTTCTTGCACAATTAATGGCTTATGCAGATAGCAGAGAATGCAATGTGTAATCTTCATGATTCTTCTGTGTCTTGCTAGGCAGCTACTAATGAAAGTGTGGACATAACTGTCTACATGAGCACAAAAACCCCTTCTGTGGGATCCTTACCTGCCCTTCATAAAAGAACAAAAAGAAAACAATTTGGATTGTCAAACGGTATAAAACAGAATGAAAGGTACCTACTGTATAGTACTTTCATGAGTGAAAATTGTGTTTTCATATCTGATGATTTCTTCAATTATTTTCTTGGACTTTTTAGTGAAATCTTCAATTGAATCTGTAAAACAGAGGTATAGAATTATTGCAATTAGACAAATAAAAACCCCAACAAAAGTACATCAATTATATTTATCAGTTGTGTAGTTATTTTTATATTCTCACTTGGTAGTGTCTGCTTCTCTGCAGGGTAGAGGCTTTGAATGTGTTGAATCAAACGATCTGCTGTTATGGAGGAGTTAGCAATTTCCCGCAGAATTCTCTCCATTTCCTGCAGTTCATTATCCATGGTAAGATGGTATTTATTAAAGAAATCTGCAATGCCACAGGTTGTTGGGCAGTAGCTACCCTAAAGAGGAAAGAATAATAATAGGCAGTGTTTCAGGAGCAACAAAAAGGAAGCAGAGTATTTGGGCAGGGGAACTTTCAGACATTGATTATGCAGATAATTGTGGATAACAAAGGGTAGGCATTTGCCACTTTTTCTGCTGTATTTGAATTTACAGAGGTGGTTTAATTCCACACTGTGTGCACACATAGCAAGAAAACAGTGCATGCTATTACTTGCATGGTCTTCTAGATACATGCTTTCACCAACAGTGCAGCATCCCGTATGTTTTTACCAAGCATAAACTGCTATTAATAAGTAACAGGTTTAAGCACAGAACATTTAATAGGTATTGAAAATAACAATGAGGATCAGGTTGATAATGGTTGTTAATAATCTGTGTAGGAAAACTCTAATTAGTCTTTTAAAATACAAGAAAGTTGTTCAGGTACTTACAAATCGTTCATCTAATATGCAGCAGTTTTCTCTGGTAGCAATGTACTGAAGAGAAGAAAGAAGACCATTTTCAGTGAATTTTCTCCAGCAGTGCTTTCTGTGCCAACACAGTTTTTAACACTGTGTCCTCACTTACCGCCACACTGGTAGAAAAGAGCAGGGAGAGGAGAGGCCCCAGGGCAGCCCAGTTCTGTAACCTCAGCACCATCATATCTGTCCCACTGGGTGCCCAGAGCTGCTCAGTGTGGTCAGTGCAGTCAGCGGCCGAAAATGCTCAACCCAGCACAGGGCGGCAGTAGTTTAAGGCGGCAGGCTGGGGCTGGGGGCGGGCACCAGGTGGTGGGAGGAGGTGGGGTAGGGATTGAGGTGGATTCCCAGAATTTGCACACATCTCTTGCTCCTCCCATTTTCAGAACCTGCTTCCCAGTTATCTGCTTGATCTCTGTTCCAGCCAGGAGGTCTCAGGGGAGGCAGGAAGGTGAGATGAGGCATACAGATGCTACTTTTAGTAATATGAGTGTAAGGAAACCCATGGCACTGGGTTGGGAGCTGGCAGAAGTTTCACTTAAACAGCACATGGAAAAGCCACAGTAGTTACCTGAATTATGTTGATAGCCTGACAATAAATGCTGTTTTCTGGTTATGTAGTACTTCTCTGACAGATCTCAATATGCTTTGTAAAGAGAATCAGCACTATCTTCCCTATCCTGCAGATGACAAAACTGAGGCACAGAAAGGTATGAAGTCATGTTGGGCAGTGGCACATCTGGAAAAGAAGCCTGTGGTATTTCTCGCAGACAATGAAAGTATGAATCTTCCTTACCCTTCAACCCAGAGTCCATCTGAATGTGACTTTGGTCAAAGCTTCCTTGCTTGGGAACTAATGTTGTCAGTATCTGTCTTATGCAATACGCCTACAAAACTGTTGACAGGCTCTCTCTTCTGCTTTGGCCTTTATCCCAAATAAATTATTTCATGTATGTGCTTCTGCTTGCTATCTGTATTATAACATGAATAGCTTTAACTGCATGTCCTGTACCTGATCTTTAGGCTGTGGCTTCTCCAGAGAAATCCTCATTTTGTGTCTGTACAGTATCATCTGTGATGAGACAGTGTTGAATGAGGCTTTTGACTTAAATGCATCATGCTTAAGGATCCAGCCATGTACTACTATAAGAAAACCTGAGTATTTATGATGCCAAAAATTAAATTTATGGGACACATGTGAAGCTGAAGCACTGTTCATGGGAGGGCCAGCTCTACTGATAACCAATGAGTTAGCTGCTACACTGCCAGAAGTCCTTTCCAATGGATGATCAATGGTAGAAGCTTGTCCTTCCAAATCTGGCATGTGCAGAATCCGCTTCTGTTGTCCTTACTGACACAAATAGGACATGGCTCTACCTTTTACATGGTTAGCCCTGTTTCCTAAAGAGTGAAAATGAAGTAAGTACAACTGGCTAAAAGTCTACCTGCTCTTGTGTTTTCTATTGTTTCGCTACTGCTGTTAACACCTTAATCTCCTTGCCACTGCTGCTTACCTATTGAGCTTGCTTTGTTGCTTCACTGGCTGCAGGTCATGACATGGGATCCAGAGAGTCCCAGAAGTGGCTGTGTACTGCCAGGACTCCCTTAGATGACAATATAGCAAGAGTATGTAGCTGGTATGAACTTTGTATACTGACTGGCCAAGCTCCAACCACAGATGTAGACTCAAGAGTGCAGATAGGCACGTAATGTTCATGATATGACAGGCGAACCACATAACACAATCCAAGTACCCTTCATCCTTTAACAGATTAAAGAATACACCCTTCCCTTTTGTCACTAACAGCAGTATGTACAGGCTGGAAACAATTTCAGAAGAACATCTGGTAACAGAATAGGGAAAAATTGGTCTTATGTTCCTAGGAAGGAATTTCTGGAGTCAGAAAAGATGACAACATTCAAAACTGGCAGTGATACCTTAGTTAATCTTGACATTAAATGCCTAACATTTTGCAATTAAAAACATGAAAATGGCTGTAATCAAATAATTTTAATGTATAAGTAGAGTTTAACTGTTTTAGACAGCTAGTTGAGTGGGTAAAACAAAAGGATCATTACACCTGCAAATAGGTTAGGAATTAGAAAACTGAATTTTCAGTAGATACTTGTGCTACACAAAATTGTCACTACATATATTTGCATGCATGAAGGAATCAATAAATTTTGAAAAACATAAAAACATTGCTTTACTGTACAACATTTATAAGTGTTGCATAGTTGTATTTCTGGTTGCAATCATTTGTACTTCTTAGCAGAAGATGTAAATCTTTAAACCTCAGGAAATTTTTGTTTGCTTATTACATGATCATGATTTAGCCTTGAATAATTAATCCTTTCCTATATTTGCTTCCTTTTCTTTAAAGGTTTTGCCTTTCATGACTTAGAAATAAATTGTTAATGCTTTTCATTAAGTTGGAAAACCAGGTATTCTTAGTGGAATGGCTATGTAGTATTTTTCCTCCCTTACATGTAATTTTGTCTTGGATCATCCTGGCTGCAAAATAGCTGACCCATTTACCAAAAATATGTGCGAGAGACCTAGTTGTACCCTGAGACGTGTCCAACATAATTTGACTGCATTGATTTTCTGAACAGCTTTTGCTTTCCAGTAAGTCTATTTGCTAATTTGGTAACAAATGAGGAACAACTCCTGTAGCACAGGCGAAGAGTTCTCAGTCAGTTTACTTTTTTCTTTCAACTTATTTTTGAGCAGATAGCAATGGTGAATCATTGTTTGTTTAAAAAGAGCTTTCTCTGACTCAATTTTAGTTAGTATTTTCGTCAAACAGCCACTGGGAGACTATCCAACACCTTCCCGTTATTCATAGTAAATCTTCCCTCAGAAATACAAATTAGAAATATGTTTGTGTTTGTTTAGTTCCTGAGTATCCTCATGTCTGTCTTGGAAAAATAAGTGTTCTTTAAATTATGACTCATACTTACATGCCTTAACAAATCTAACCTGAAAAAACTCAGTTGCAACATTTCAGAAATGCTTTAGTGATCCATTTTAACATTTCCCATTGGATTTTATTATTGTTTTAACTGCAAGTGTTCACTTTTTCTTCTCCCCAGATGCTCCAGAAGTTAATTTTCTTCTTTAAAAATAAATACCAGAAGTAAATGTTGACAAATTCCCAGTAGTAAATATTGAAAAAGTTGTCTGCTTTGCAGTCTATCACTAATATGCATCACTCTGCTTGTACAACTAATAAGCTATACAGATTAGTGGGCAAAATTCCCTTTGCTAGGTCAGTCAATGAGTGAGCGATAATTAGGATGAGAAACAGAGATGACGAAAAAGCAGTCTAGTGTTGAAGTGATGTTGCTGGTGTGCTAAACAAACAACTGCAGGAAAGTGAAAATGAAAAAAAAAAAAAGCTTTGTAACTCATCTTTCTCTTTCTCTTTCAATATTAAAAACTTGGGCAAAAGTGAAATCACAACATTCTTGCCAATTGGCCAAAATAGTCCATTCTGTGCAATAGATTTCCTTCTCACCCCTCCTGAAGTGAAATGCCTGAAGGATTTGTGAGTCAGCAAAAATCAGTCGCTCTGCATGGGAGATGCTTTAATTTCTTTTACACCTGTGACACCAGTACAGAGATTCTCTATACTTCTGTTCAAATACAGGCTGGAAATACTTCATTCTTTGAAAACTGAGTGAGGAAAAAAGAAATTTTTGCATTTCATCTCAGCCACAGGTTTCAATTTTGGAAAGAATTCATGGGTTACTCTTCTGCATGCAAACCATGAATGCAGAAGAGATGCTTTCACTCACTTTAGAGTGTATTCTTATGTAACTATGGGATACTATAGTTTCTTAAACCTAAGCATGGATATTACACGGATGCATGACTGCTGAAAGCCATCTAGTTTGTTACTAATGTTCTTGTGGTAATTTTTCCCATCACTTTTTGTACATAATATAGAAACGTCAAAGACCATTGAGTTTCTGCAAAGAATAACCAAGGGGTGTTTACATAGGTAATGCATCATCAGTTTAATACACAGTTCTTATTTTGATTTTTAATATTGTTACAAATTTTCAAAAATATTTAACAATTAAAAAGGTCAAAAATCAAGGCACCTCATCATTAAAGTACTTCTGAAAATACCTCATGTCCATAAGCCAGATGTTTGATGGTTTGGACGAGCTATTATCTTACATTTTAAAAATCATATAATGTTTTTGTTTAGTGCTTGCTTACTTTCATACATTAAAAAATTTATTTATATTTCATCCAAATCTTAAGGAAGAGAGAACATATCTCTAAACACAACAGAAATAGGATATAAAGGAACAAAATCAATATAGGTCAGAAGATTACTTCTTTTGTTGCTTTGTCATAGCTGAGGCTTTTCTGAGTCCAAGAGCATAGGATGTTAAACTTCAACACGCTAAACAACTACTAAAATACTATAAAGCCCAAACCATGTATTGTGATGAGTTAAACATCATTATTGAGCTTTGAGTTTTTTGTGCCTTAAATAGGAGTATTAGATGCAACATGGCAAATTCTCTCCCTTTACTGATTTACAGAGATCATTTTCAACTGTTGATTCACTTAGAAAAGTTTGGCTTTCAGACTGTCTGCAAAAGAGGGATTGCAATGTATACTTTACCTTGAGGGCAAGAGCAGTGAACTCCATTTGATAAACAGAGATACACTAATTTGTGGGAATGAGATAAGTAATAAATTCAAATATTTGCTGAATATTTTGTAATTAGTTGAGAGGACAGACCCTCAATAAACTAAACAGAGCCTATTCACTAAACTAAAATGCTTGTCGGTACCTGCTGATACTATTGATTTGGATAGGAACTTATTTACAGAAACATTAATTGAAATACAGCAAAACTGTAATATATTTCACAGTGTTTAAATGCCATCTTAGAAAATGCAAATTTCAGGCCAATAAAATCCTGGCATGTGAAATACTTTTCTTGTACTTTTTTTAAGGAATCAGAAGAAACCTGACTGTCAGAAAAATCCTAGAGAAATTATGCACAATGCATTTGCTTTGGAAAAATGTACTCTGTGTTGTCCTTCCTGCCTTCCAGGATTATCTCAGAACACTATTAATTCGGAATCATATTAATAGAAGAATGAATTTCACATTTCTTTTACATATCATGCATGCTTCATGCTGGTGCACAAATCTGTTTACAGGGAGGGAAGCATGGGCCTATGTTTGAAACGTAAGTGGCACTAGCACAATAAAAGAAAATGTAAGTATTTACATTCACTGAAGGAAATTGGCTCTTAGACTGACCTACATTTGACCCATGAACCATACCTTTTGCTGTTTTGGTTTTTCCTACTCTGAAGCCTTTTTCTTTCTCCAGCATGAAAATTTAAGCCATAATTTATGATTTATGAGAAGAATTCAGAATCTTGCTTAATCTCAAAAGTTGCACATTAAACAATAGATTCCTATTATGTGACAGAATTACAGCATCTATTATTATTGACCTATATCCCCTATATAGACCACAAAAACAGTCCACTGTTTTACTAGTACTTTATGAATTTCACATAGGCTTGCTGTTGACTGTAGTTTCTTCTGGGTTTCATCATTAACCACACAGTGCCACCTAATGTCCTCAAAGCGCAATAAATCGTTTCTAGAATGTCTTAAATCACAATAAATCATTCCTGAAATCTCTTAAATCACCTAAAGACCACAATCTCAAAATTAAGATTTGATTGTGACAGAATATTTGTTTCCTAAGCCTACCTGGAAAAGAGCCTCTAAATAATTTCTCTCTGTTTTCCTCTGTTTTCACCAATACAACCCTAACCTCACAGATGAAATGATAGGGTCTAAGCTAACCATTAGTGCTCATAATAGAATGATGATGATGATGAAAACTCACAGTCTTTAAGAAAATAATTTGTCTAATCAAATGGGAGGAATAGAGGTACTGTATAAATTACTCTTTCTAATAAAATGGGTTATTTTGTTGGAGCCTCAACCTTCTTATCGAAAAGTCTAAACTGTGTAAGAAACATTGATGGGGGAAGCCAACAGAATACAGGCTTTGACTCCCCCATCTATTCAGTGCACCACTGCAAATAATGGAAGCAATATGGAAACAACCCTAAACCTTTTTTTCCTTGTGTTTTTGGTAGATCAACTAAGAAGTGTAGTCACAGTTTAAGCCACAATAATTCTATCCTAGCTGAAACAAGGATAGTTGTGTACTAGTATTTTATACATGTTAGATATTCATTTTCTCACACACATGTAAACATCATTTTCAAAATTTCTAAAATTGCATTTAAGGCTCCCGAAAGCCTTAAAATGGTTTCTGACGAATCAAGACCCAGCCCTTCACAGAACAAACGGCAGTTGCTGTCAAACCAGGCTACAAAAATATTTGAAAGTTTAAAAGAATAAAGCACCCTCTAGATTCTGAAACTGTTCCACCAGTGAACACAGGTGCATGTGAATATTTATATCTTAATATAGATAAAATGCATTTGCTCATCCAGGGCGAAATGGTCACATTTGCCTCTGCATAGTGCAATCAGCACAGCGGATGCTGGGAGTAGAGGACGTTTTGCGGGGCAAGGGATGGTTTTGCCGGCGAGGAGGGTGCGGCTGGCGGTGAAACACAGCCACCTACTGGCCTCTGGTCCGCACTGTTTGTGGCGCCTTGGCTGCTCGTGTCCTGCAGCATGAAATCTTGGCCCGACCCATTTCAGCCGGAGCTTTACTTATATTCATGGGTTATAAATGATGATGTTCATTCGTGACTGGCATTTATTTTGGCTATGTTTAAGCATAGAAGTGAAAGAGGACTGCAGCATGTTGGTTATGGAGCCTCAGGGAAGGTAAACAGTGTTTTATTTTCACCACTGGATTTGAGACCATTTGAAGACTTGCTAAGGATTAGCCACGTTTCTTCCTATATTACAGTAAGCTGGATCTTCAATACACATTGCAATGTATTCCAGTGTATATTGTAACACACATGGAAGCCACTTACAATTTAACTACAGAAAGCATCTGTCTTCATGGCTACACTGATAGCTGTGTATTTTGTACCAGACAGTGCTCCTTCTGCTTCTTGCTTCAAAGTTTATTTTAAGGAGCTACAATAAATACATATTTAGGACAAAGCTATCTGGAGTCAGCTATTTATACATAACGCATTTTTGTGTTGCGTTTTTTTTTTTCCCCCCCACTGTGATTTATTTGGGTGTTTACTAGTTTATAGGGACTCAAAACCTGTGAGGTTTTGACATAATAATTAAATGCTTCAAAAATTTAATAATAAAAAGTTAGGTCCTCTCTATGTGTAGAGAACCAGCTTTTCTCTGTTACCTCCTTGGTTCTGCCTGTTTAATAGATTAAGACAGTAACTGTTCATCACTTCTTAGGCACTGAGAAGGTTAGACGGGTGCTTTATGTCCTTTTTTGGAATAGGAAAACATTGCACCTAAGAATCAAATTCTAAACCCACATCATATCTATTTTCTATTTTCTCTCAATTGCATTATTTCTATCTGTAATTAGAAATTAGTCTCACTGGACACTTTGACAACAATTTGCAGAAGTACGTGTTCATGTATTTTCAACACGGCTACTTTTTATATAAGTAAAACCCCCTCTTGTCATCATATACTTAGCACTGTCGATGTCGCACTGAACATTGTATTTTTCAGCATTCCTGTGAAGACCCCCATTTTTATCATTGTTTCATTTGCAAGAAATAATTCAAAACCACTTAGTATATGTGTTAAGGGAGGCCTGGCAGCTATTGCATTAGGATAGCATGTCAGAGCGATGCAGTTATAGCCCTTGTCATACCAGATGAATGATGTGGATTTTCTGTAGAAAGCAAGTCACTGTGAACTGCTTCTATGTGATCAGCCCTTTCTGGAGATAGAATCATAAAATAGTTTGGGTTGGAAGGACCTTCAAAAGTCATCTAGTCCAACACCCCTGCAATGAGCAGGGACATCTTCAACTAGATCAGCTTGCTCAGAACTGCATCCAGCCTGGCCTTGAATGTCTCCAGGGGTGGTGCATCCACTCCCTGTCTGGGCAACCTGTGCCAGTGTTTCACCACCCTCTGTGCGAAAATGTTTCTTCTTCACATCCAGCCTGACTCTCCCCTCTTTATTAGTTTAAAACCATTTCCCCTCATCCTATTGCAACAGGCCCTCCTAAAAAGTCTCTTTCCATAATAAGCCTAAACCACGACACCCATAATACACAGTGCATTCAGAAACAGCCCTCCAATGCAGTCGGCAGGTCTGTGAAATCGTTCCTCCCCAAATACTGGGGAATTTGCTGCTTTGGTGACATTTATCTCACATCCACTCACTAGAAATACAGTCTGGGACCTTCAACATCCTTCCTGTCAAAACTGAGACATATATGCCCACAGAAAGCCTTATTTTTTAATAAACACATCGTTTGTTTACAGGAGAAGGAGACAGCTTGATAAAAATTTCATACCCAGACAGACATGCCTTTTACATTACTACAGCCCTAAATGGGGTTTCCACTTTAAGGTTAACCCCACACTCCACGCATGGAGCTCTAGAAGTGGCACCGGCGCCCTTGCCAACCCTGAGCACCTCCGTGATGCAGTAGCCCCAAACCTGCCTGCCATCGATCCATGCCTGGCGTGGGGCAGAATAAAACCAAAAGCCAGATGCCCCTTTTAGGCACATCCTGCCCGGAGCCATTACAGCCGTTCAGCATCAGCCGGGCCGAGCAGGAACTTCCCAGCTCCTGTCATCCTCCCCAGCAAAATCGGGTTTATAAACCTCCTCCCCCCCGTTTCCCCAGCCACCCCACCGGCACCCTGCGCGACCACAGTAACCCGTCAGGCCGCTCCAGCGGGTCGGGCTGGGCCGCGGGGCGGGGCGGGCAGAGGGCGCGGGGGTGCGGTGCCTGCTCGCCGGGAGCTG
>JAOEHX010060032.1:0-19356 GCA_025448015.1 Bolborhynchus lineola
AAAGTCAAAAACACAGCACTGCACCAGCTACTAAGAAGGAGAAAAATGACTGCTACTGCTGAACCCAGGACAGTTTGAAAGATAGCACTTTGACAGAGCAGAAAACAGGCTGTGCACTTTAGTAAGAAAGCGTGCTCTTGAGATGCAAAAAAAAGAAGTAGCAAATCACAGTTTACAAGCTTTAGGAGAAAAACATTTACATGAGAGGAGCTACAGGCTTCTAAAGCTCAAAGCAGAGGGCAGAAATAGCTATCTGTACAGTCAAAAAAGAACAGGCATCTATTTCAAATAGAACTTTTCTCTAGCACCTGAAACACGTGCTAGCTCAGAACATCAAGTTCTCATGACTTCTACAGTATACAGATAAAATGAGACCTGAACTTCCTTTGGTGTTTTCCCAATCTCTGCTTTTCTGTGGAAAAATGCTAAAGAGAAAAAGAAAACGCAAAGCTCAATCTATAGAAAATCCCAAACCGAGGTTTAGATTCTAGGTCTGGAGAGCCTAATAAAAAAATTCAGTTAAAAACATCAATCATAAAACTTTAATTGACTGAACTTGTGCTCATTTACCCTAGGCTATAAAAAAAAAACTCCATACTGAACCACAAACCTCAGATAAAAGTACTGTCAGCTGGATTCTCCATGAAAATATTCTACGCTTGCTAGCTACAGAAACGGAAAAAAAATAAATTAATCTTTGGACTTAAAACCCTCACAATTTAACTGTTCATGCTAAAAGAACTGGTTCCCAAAACTTCAAGGCTGAAGCAAATTCAAATCTCTGCATGTGACTCTAGTTAGCAGTAAGAAATACATATTTTTGTAGAGATACGTTGTATCTTGTTTATGAAGCTCAGAGACAGGTTTACAAAACAAACTGCAGTTTATTATGGTAGTGTTATCCTCTGTTGAGCTATCTAGGAGAACAAGCCTTCAAAACCTTTACATCTAAAAGCCCGGGCCCTTACTTTCTAATTTGAAGAGACCAGGTGCTTTTACTTGAAAGCAGAAGCAAACAAGCCTCAAAAACTAGGCTTGCCACATGAAGAGACAAGATCAAACTGTCTTAATATGGATTGCAGGAGTCTCAAGAAAACAAGTATGAAAAATGAGTAAAAAGAAAACCTTTCGCACTGCCTGTAAATGAACCAATGAAAGATCATTCTAAAGGGTTAAGTAGAGCGAATAAGAAAATGTGAAAAAACATTGTAAGAGTAAATGGAAGTAAACCAACCTCACTGACATTTAACATTTACACAAATGTCAGATTCCCCACTTCTTGGTTAAACACGGCTGGGATCTCAATCAATGTTTGGAGTGTGCATGACCAATTTTGAAATAATAAAGAAAGCATAGCACAAAAAGTAGAAATCTTTAAGTGTCTCTAAAAAGATGAACAGTCAAAAAACTAGACTATGAAGCCTTGGAATTAGGGCTGTTCTGAAATTCTTAATGACTTATTTATGGCTAAATTGTACGCCTGATCTTCCATTGCTGCATGATGTTTGCTGTAACAGAACTGAACATGACCTAAACCCTCATGATTCACAGCTATATACTAAAAGAAAAGGCATTGGCCAGGTGTCAGAAATTAACCAATATTCTGAATGATTAAAATCACAAGAATTCCATAGAATTGCTTACGGGACTAGGGAAAAAAAAAACAGCAAAAGAAACAACCCATAACACACTCACGGCTTCATACGTTGAATACAAACTCCAAGAGCAGCTTCTCTAAAGATACAGAGGAAAAAGTACCCTTAAAATGAAAAACTATTGTGATTTTTGCATTTCTCTCTTCTTACCATGTATAGCAGCAAACTGAGATATATTGTGTGGAATTTGCCGATGATCATCCATAATTACACTCATTGGTGTAGGACTCAATGCCCTTTGGGAAACCTCTCTAATTTCTCTGTCAGAGTCTACTTTTTCTTATCCAGACCTCCCCCATTTCACTGATAAGGTCTACATTTTCTTACCCAGAAAGATATGCAGGATAGTCTGAACCTTGGTTATCCTATTCTAGCACTTCCCAAGAAATATTAAGTATGAGAAAACAGCATTTCTAATTAAAGTTATACAAAGGTCTTCCTGAACTTTCTGAGTAAGTTACAGAGGAATCATCCTAATTGCTTCTACCGATGCAACTCCTCATTCACTCACTTACATACTGAAGTCAGTCACCCCGTGCCCCAGGCTTCAATTCAGTGTAGCTTGGTTAAGATGGCAGGTATGAAAGAATTGCTTTTTCAGGTTATGTGCCCTCCTACAAATACTTGATTCATTGTTAATAGTGAAATGGAAGAAGAAGCAGCACATGCTACCTCTAAAAGGCAATAACCTGTGGTTTGAATTCTTTCAATTTTTTGCCTCAAAACCTCAAGCTGAGGTAGGTAACTCAGGTAAACTCAGCATTTACCATTTTCCCATTTCACGAATGGACTCAACCACTAAAATCCAAAATATAAATTCTAGTTCCGATTTTCTGACACTTAAAAAATCGAAATGCATCAGACGTGTATCTGACTTAGACCTCTACAATCTTACCTTCTTCTGAAGAACATTAACTTTGCGTTCCTTCACCTCTAACATGTCCTTGAGGTCATGGATCTCTCCTGCTTGAGTCCCCTTCTCCTCTGCCATCTCCTGAATCTGCTTTGTCTTCTTGTTTAGCATAGTCTCCTTCTCTTCCAGTCGTAATCGCAATGCATCCACCTAGATTCAGACATGCAGAAACAGGGTTTGTTTAGTGCTAAAGGAGAGAAATTTTAGAAAACTTACAAAATCCACATCCACAAGGGAGTGAATGCTGTCAAATTACAATTCCATGCAGAAAACTAACCTCCCTTTCTTTAAGACTTCAACATACATGAGCTTATGGATGAAACAGTTATCACAAGTGGCAAGAGACTAAACTGTAAAAATAAGCAAGTGTTTTATTCCCAAAACATATGAGGCTAATGCTCCATGGTTCTATGATTCCTTCATGGAAAATCTCAAAATACTTCTGGCATAACTCAAGATATGTAAGATACACATCTGGTTTTTTTTTTTCCCTCAAAGTAGAATCGAACACAATGTGTTGCGGAGGAGTTCTCTCTTATGTAGGAAAACTGACCCCTTCTTTCACAATGTTCACATACTTAAACATTGGCTCTTAGTACCAGTCGCTTTATATTCTAGGTTTTAATCATGAGTATTAGCTGAGCCTGGAGGCAATGAAAGCAGAGGTCTTTGCAGCCACTGCAAATCAAAACACGGAAAGAGTGGATATTCTTAGGGTAGCCAATAATATTTTGGCTTAAATAGCAACATAATAATTTAAATACAATATGCATTTTCAGCAGGATGCAATTTTATATGAAAGACAAAATTGAACAAGTAACACTGTACAGGATATTGAGGATGGAATTTGGACACATAAAAATATTTAGAGCTCACAGGGCCTCAACAAATTTAGAAACACAACCTGGGAATTCTATGGCATCCTCAAACTTCAAAACTGTATGTTGAGAAGATTTTGCTTTTCCGTCTGCATTTCCCTTACATAAATGAAACACAGAGCTCGTGAGACAAAAGAAATGGGAGAAGGAATCACAGCTATCTGAATATAAATTTGATGAGAAGAAAAAGCTCACCACAGAGCACAGACTAATCTCAAAGACCTTTGTGGAATACGAAATCCAACACCACCAACCTGCTCAAGATACCAAAAGAAACCCACTGACCCCTATCCACTCAGCATTCAGACAGAGCTCAAATCTGCCAGCTTGGCTGCTAATCTTATTTGACTGTATCAGACTTGGTTCCTGTTAGCAGAATCCATTACAGAACATCAGTCACACAAAGTAAACAAGGTGATCATTGAATTTCTTGGTCCTTCTGCACAGCATTGGCTGATAGGCTAGCAGAGACATGAGGTGAAAAGATGACTTGGACAACTCAGGCTAAGAAAACAACTTGGGTAGTCAGTATGCTTCCCATTTTAATGTGTTCTAATTCCACTTCATTTTGATTTGCTAATGGAAAAGTTGCCTCTAGGGCTCTACATTTACAGTATGCTACACCTTCAAAATCCTTTGCTGTTTTGTCTGTCTCCTCTTACACAGAGCAATAAGCACTTGCCAGTGTGGAAAAGAACTGCCCTGCTCTCCCCATCAGCACTGCAATCTCGCTGCCACCTTCACGTTCGGAGCCTTCTCACTTACACATACGTTATTAAAATCACATTCCTGACCTTTCACCCAGCAAGTGGGGCATGAAGTATATTTTGCAGTGATATTAGAGTACCAGGTACTACTCAAATATGATTTATAGAATTGCTAATGTTTGCAATGAAAAGCTTAGCAGGTGCATCACGGCTTGTCTTCTTGTGAAAAACATAGTCTTATAGATTGACTAGGTATGTTCTTCTCTGGATATCTCTAATGTTAAAGCTAAAAGCCACTTTTATTAATTCTTGAAGGAAAACTGAAAATCTCCCTCAGAAGAAAATCCACACACTCTCAACAGTTGGGTTGCAAAATATTTGAGACAGTCCAGATGCCTGAAGCACAGTATTAAGCGAAAAGAGAACATCTGCAAACAAATTTATCCACAGAATGCTTTTCATTTTCTGATTGATTATTCTCTTTGAACTCTGTATTAGCTTATGGTTTGGGGTAAATTGCATTCCTGGTTTTATTTGTGTGAGGTCCCTGCCTAGGAAACCACAGAAAACACTTTCAAGAGCATTTTCAAAGGGTGGCAGGACACACAATCATCACCTTAGCACTATTCCTGGCAGAACACTGCACTTGTTTATTCATGTCAGCTCGGTTTATGTATGGCATCCTCCCACAGTGACAAGAATTGAGGTCTGTGGGAGTCAGGTGATGCCAACTTCAACAAAAGTCAGTTTAAGATTTTCTCTGCACATTGAAATGACTAGGCAAACAGCTAACTGAGGTGCTGACGCCCATTCTCCTGACTTCTGCATTTTGGATGGTGTTGTCTTAACCCTGGATTAACCTAACTGCTTTCACAGTAATAGACTGCCATGCCTTTAATTATGCATGGCAAGTAAAACCTTACAGTACAGCTCAGGCAACCGCTAGTCCTTCATGTAACAGGCTTGCAAACTTGATCGGCACATACCATCCAATTTCCAATGAAGCTTTACCAAAGTAAGCGCATTTCAACTAAACAGCCAACAGGTACCTCTCTTCAGCTGGGTACCACACGTAAGAGTTAAACTTCTTCACTGTAGGAATGACGTATGGAAAACTGCTTGGAACCACTGATCAGTTTTGAAAGAACATTCCAGTAGCAGTAAATTATACTCTATGACTCTGTTCCTAATTATGTATAGCCATATATTAAGCAAGTAAGATTTCAAATTTCTAAGATAAACTAGTACATTAGCAGCTCCAATGACTACTAGAATAAACACAATGAATGACATAATATTTAATTTAAAAATTATTTAAATTTAAACCCTTTTCTAAAGTCTTGGATTCTGTATTTATAGCCTTTTGGAATATTCCCAACTTACAGCTTAGGGAAATCACTAAAGTTTTCAAAAGTCCACAGTCAGTTTCACAACTGACGCAATAGCTTCAGTCAATAGGACTTAGGTTGCACACATTTCTCATTTTACCATCATCTCTGCTTTACAGTAGCAATAGGGGCATTATAACACTAGTGATTCCCACTCGGGTTTAAGAAGATGTCAGTGATGCCTAGAGAAAACTCTTTTCCTGAGACTGAGTGATTCTTCCCATCTACCTGCCATCTATTCAAACCATTGCTGAACTATCGGTTTAGATCAGTGAACCAAGCCATGCTCCATTCAGTTATATCAGAAGGTGCAATCTCCCCTATGCTACATCCAAGCCCCAGTTTCTCTGTTATGGCAGAAATCTAAATTTTTATTCTGTGTTGGTATGACTACATCAATGGCAGCAAAAGGAACAGACAGAATATCAACTGTGAAATATTTGCTTAGAGCTTGCTATAGTTTCTAACAAAAGCCAGCTACTTTATAAAGTAGATATTGAAGTAATTCTATGTCAGGACTCAAAATTTAAATATAATTGAGAAATGCACAGAGGAAGGCATAAAATTATATTTGGTATACAAGGTGAAAGTTGGTATTTTTCCAGATGTAGATATTGCTATGTGAAGTCTCCAAGTACCCGAAATGAGCACATTTTAAAAAGGATCAGTTTTGTGATACTCTATTACTATCTTGCAAACATATCACAAAAACACAAAAAAAAGAGATAACCTGTTTTCCTGTTTTAAGTCTAAAATTAGATTTAAAAGCTATGTTTATGGATTCATTTTGAATGCAGTGGTAGTTCACGATACTTAATTCTCTATTTTTAGCGTTTCTTATTAATTATGTTAGAATTGACTCATAACCTTCTTACAAAAATTGCAGCAATATCCATTATGGTCCATTGAGGAGAGTGAATTCTTTATGAACATACAGCTCCCAGTTATCTGGACTACTTAGATTACATGACTATGCCATTGAGCAATGGTGCACAAACCTGGCTTTGTGCAGAGCCTATTTGGCTCTTGCTAGGGTTACAAACTCAACGCAGGACAGACATACTGCTTTCAGACCCTGCTCAGGTCAGAAGTCAGTTCTACTGTTCTTCCACAATCCCTAGCACAAGGTGTTAAGTACCTAAACATGGTGAATTCAGTTCTGTGAGCTGAGCTTAATGTTTGCAGGTGTCAGCATAGATCTTCATGTAGCTGGTGCTAACAAATCTTCTTAGCACATGGCTGTAAAGGTGATCCATTCCTTAACTGTCTCAGATATGGAGAGTCTACAAGAGTTTCAAAATGCCAGTATAAGCTGCAATAAGGGAAGACCCTTACAGAATTTTATGTTCTGCTGAGACATTAAGAACAAGTAAAATGTTACCAGGTGACAGGATTCATTTTTGTACCATGTATTAATCTGAATTTAGCATATGAACAGACCAATTACAGAACCATGCCAGCTTGGGCAGTATACAAAAACAAAGGGGAATGTTCTCACTGATTAATTTAACCTCCCACTGAAGCCACATACCTTCCGGCACTGACCTAAGCTAAAGTGCTCATTGTGCAAAACACAAACTTTATATGGATGAAGTCTTCATTCCAAAATAAATATTGACTTATTTTTTGTTTTATTTACAAAAGGATTGTACATTTCTAGAGCTATTTTTAAAGGTTTCTTCACAAACTGAAAAGTCAACCACAATATCCTCTCCACCCAATAGCCCTCTAGATAAACACACCACAAACAGCTCACTGTTCTTTGTAGTTCTAGTGTGGCAGGTTGCAAACCAATTTTTGTGATATTATGCCAACATCTTTTCCCCACTGACCTGTGTTTTATTTAATAGAAGACTAAAGGGTGGAAGCTTATGAAGGTACTCTCTTTTCTCTCAAAATATTTATTTTAATATGATTTTAAAATACCAATTCCCTATGAAGATGTCTGCCAATATATGACAGAAAATGCAGCTCTCTTCTTCCTCACAACTCTCTGTAGGTGTCCTGAGAGAAGCTAGTCATATTTTAACATTGACCGGTGCTGTCAACAAGTGAGGCCAGGCACAGGCTAGGCATTCCTACCTTACTCTCAGTGAGAATTCTTCTGTAGAGAAATACCATGTCCTTAAAAAAACCCAAACACATCACTGGATGCAGTAATAAACATCTCAACTCCGTATTCTATCAATGTGTTTCAATCTTACACTTGAGAGGACCAATTGTAAAGACAGAGGGAAGGTAACTGTATGATGATTTAATTGTTGAGCTTTCTGTCAAGAACATCATCGAGAATGAAAAAGAGGTGATTATATTTCAAAAAGCATAAATATCTTCTTGGAATTGCATAAACATTCTCAGGAACATAAATGGATCACAAATAGCCAGATAATCAACAGCATTTTGTATGTGTTAAATTCATACCAGATTGCTACATCTTACTGTGGAGAACATGCTAGGACTCTCATAAGACATCATTCTAAGACATTATTTTTATATATATTTGCTCCACAGCAAATTCTCACTGAAAGACAGAAAATCATCTTTCACCATTACTGTAGTTGCTAGATTTCGCTTACAATATGTGAAAGCAAACTGTATAAATAAACCCAAACCAGTAAGTATTAAATCTAGTGTTTGTGCCAACCCAAATTCCAGCCACTTAAGAACCCAATGGTTTTGCATTGTGGCTCTATGTGAGAATCTCATTTGGAAGAACACAGTGAAGAACAAATATTCTTAATGATTCTTTAGTAATATTACAAGCTAGACAGTAGTAGAATAATAGCCTTCACCTAAAACAAAATCAAAATGTTCTGAATAATTATCAAGGGTATCTCTCAATGATAAACAGCCAAGTCTTTTTATCTTTCAATATTCTGTTTCAATTCCATACATTTTATTTCAATAAACATGCTTACCTACCACAACAGCTGAAATTACGGCCATCTATTGAAGTCTTTTAACTTCCTAATAAAGTACATTATTTCTAGAACTTTATCTTTCATGGATTGAAAAGTACAGCTTTTCATCATCAAAAAGTAAAAAGAGAAATGTGTTTCTAGCTTCATAGAAGCCACACAGCGATTTAACCTATCTGTATTCTTTTCAATCTTTTCAATCACTGAAATAAATCAAAACATGCAATTTACATGTTTAAATGTTTATTTACCTAACACCTACTTCCAACAATATTTTGAAATGTAAATACTTTTGAAAATTAACATGTAAAAAATCTAGGATATATTTCTGACTACCAAAACAGAAAACAGATTTAACAAGAAGTTTCTGATTGAAGCCAAGCACACTTTCACAGTTATACACACTAATACCGTTTAAACCTTTACATAAATCTGAGAATAATTAGAAAAGCCATCTCAGAATTATCAGAAAATATTTATTATGTAATTTGACTTCTGCGTCTGGACAAGGACATGTGCACCTACAGATTCACTAAATATAGCTAAAGGAAAGCTACATGAGGGTAAAAGTTCAAATAAATTCTCTTACACTTTCGTAATATGGAATCTTTCTATCAGTGATACCCACAGTTTTTCAGCATGCCCATTTAACATCTGCTTTGGCTTTTCACTGTTCTTGCTGTAACAACACAAATATTTTTTGATGCATGACCGCCATCTTTTGGACTTCTACTAATACTACAATTTTCTAAGCCAGAAGATTGAAATGCTGTCTTCACACATTTCATGCTCGTTCTTCAGCAATATCCAGAAGCAACAAATTTATGCTGTACATATTATCTATTTGATGTTCATACATTCGCTTCTGTCTTACGTTATTAAGCATTTGTTATTGAAACATAGTTTTGAAAATACTTATTTTTTACCTTAGAATATGCATCATAAAACACAAAAGCCCCTATTTCAGGTGTAAGCATACGCTTACATGCAAGATTTCCCATACATGCTGACTCTAGTAGTGAAGCCTTAGGGAGTTGTATGCTACTGGAATGCTCTTCCTTTCTCTGCTCTCTTTTAGCTATGTTATTGAAAATAAATCCCCCCAGCTCAATCATTTTGACTTCCAATTTAGCTGTGCCTAGGAAAAGCTGTATTAGTGACTGCATGTTAGTGTAACATGTCATACAAGTGTGTATTCATCCATAGGAATATATGTGCTTTTGCATAAATTCCCTGGCCTAGAGAATCTAAACATAAAATCAAAGGTACAAGATGCCCAGAACAAGCAGTACTGACTGGCTATGGGATTGCATAACCCAAGCAAGAAGAAATGAAATAATGCTTTTTATCTGTTTCTCTATAAAAGTCATTAAGCACAGAATTGCCCATTTCACCTCTGTCTGCAGGATGGCAGCTCTTTGCTCTTTAGCTGTGAGGGACTCTTTCAGAACTTCAATATGCTGCTTGCTGTCAGAGAACTGATTTGTGAGGGTCTCCAGTTTTGTCTGCAAGGCCAGCAACTCAGTGTCTTTGCGTGACAGCTCCTGTTTCACCTGACCAATCTGAAAAAGAAAGAAAAGATGGGCAAAGGAAAAAATAATTTATACCTCCCTTATGAAATAACTATAAATTCACATAACTACTAACAAACAGTATGATACCCTAAACTTATTACATGGAATTGTGAAGCCTTCAATTATCTTGAATGGAAGGCCAGGAAAAATTTGTGTCACAAGCAAAAGACACAAGGAAAAGAAGAGCGAACAAAAGCATCAATTTTTCAAGAGAGGTTCTTTTAACAGAGACAGTCTGTTCTCTGGTATCTCCCAAAGGACTGGCCAAAATGAGTTACTTAGCAGGGGGTAAATTTTTCATGAAGATGAAGCAGAACTGTAGTAAGAAGAATACCCTTACCCTGTCAAATCAGAAAACATGAGATACCTACAGGTCTCTCTCAGAAGGATGATGTTTGCTTTGAAATGTAAAACCAGTGAATTTTTGTCCATCTCTCCATCGAGCCTCATGCTTATAGTGTATGCAAAGACATTTACGTCTCCCATTATTAAAAAACTAGCATTTCAGTCTTCTAAGAAATAACTTAATTTATGGAAGCTTACAGCAGACGCAAATACACATCCAAGCATGAAAACTCTTTGTAGAATTGCACTTTATTGAGGCCAATTTCCTAGATTTAATTTAGTGAATTAAATCAGTATCAAAATGCTGATTTATTTTAACATATATAAATTGGATTATCGTTTAAAAAGACATGCAGTAAGAAATCTAAAAGTAAAGCACTGAAATGAGGTGAAATCTCATTCTGAGTCCCAGCATCAGCCAGGACAATTTTGATGTAAATCTGAAGAAAAAAAAAAAAAAAAACATTAAAAAAAATTAAAGAGGACTGGGAAGTCTAAATGGAGACCTATGTCCACATTTATAAGTAAGTTTCTGGTTTGCCTCCGATGTACCTCAATGATTAAAATAGCAATACCTTACTTGTACATATTATATAGCAGAGGTGGATCTACCTCTAAAATGAAATAGTTTTCCCTTTTTTTACTTGTACAATTTTGCTCAAAACCCCTCTATCCCCAAAGTATGTTGCTCACTGTTTCAAAAAAGAAATTAAAGGACATCACAAACTAAAAAAACCTTGTCCAGGACTACCTCAATTTTTGGGAATGTGTCAAGAACAAAATTAAATCGATAAAAGCTTTAATTATTATTTTTTTTTTTAATTAAACACATGTATTCATAGAAATGACTAAGAGGAAAATCTTGGACAAGTGTGGTTTTATCTTTACAACACTGTTTCATTAAAGGGCAATTAAAGAAAAAATTTTACTGAAGAGTATTAAAATAGCATCAAAAGATGTCATCAAGGACTCCTGTGTTCCAGCGTGAAACAGCATACATGAAATAAGCAAGAAGGGGAGCAGAAGAATGCCATGTGGCTCAAAAAAAAACTCACACAAACTATTTTTTTTAAATGGAATAATGGGGAAGGGGTATAAGAAGAACCTGATTTACAGAACTATTCAGTAGTTTATTGTCCATTTACTTCACACATACTAGGTTGCGGTTTTTCATATTTTTATGTTTAAAAGTAAATGCATCCACAGAATGATTTCACCACCTATTTAAATTAGATACAAAAATATTGATGTTAGCAGCACTATTTCTGCGGTCAGCTACTGACCACTATAACCCATTGCACAATCTTGCTAGGCATAGGAGAATAGCTAGGAAGAGATGAACTATTTTCTTCTAGTTATGTTATAGACTAGTCATGATACTTCTGGAGTAGCTAGACAAAAAAAGCATCCTTAAAAAACTTCAGATGATGAAGTTTTTCAACTAGTAGGTATCCTGAATTATAATAAAGCATTCTCAAACCAGTTTGGTCTTTCTTTGAAAACACAAAGTCATCTTTGTGAGTCATCTCAGACAAGATGTTTACCCTAAATACTTGTGTTTTGGTGAAACACTTATTTAAACATAAACACATTTTGTTAGGTAAGAATTTCCCAGTAACACCCTAAGATCATTCTCTCTAGAAATCCCCACTTCAGAGCTGCAAGCCCACACTGCCAACATGCTTAAGTTCTTTAGGAAGAATGCAGCGCATACCATTCCAAGTTGCAAGAGAAGTTAAGACTCCTCTCTTCTCAGTGAGACACTATGATCACTCAGCAAATGCATTAATTTCACAGCAAAGAAACAACCTAAGTTCATGCTGCTAAAATGAAACCATCAGTTTTAAAAAGCGTTCAGCATCCAGCTTTTGGTTTGTTTTTTTTTTTTTTTGTGAAAAAACATTAAGAGATTTCAGCACATTTTCAAATTATTTTTGTTCTAGTGGGGAAAGCAAATCTCTTTGGATGTCTGGCCCCAAAACAGGTGCTGAATACTTTTGAAAGAGTAAGTTATTGCTAAAACAGCTCATACTGTTAAGGAAACAGTTAACAAAACAAATATAGATGTTCAGCTGAAGAGTGATGTTATGGACACCAAAACCATGTGAACAAAAAGGCAGGCTACAAGGCTGAGCAGGCTGTTAGTTCTACTGTTATACCAAGTCATAAAGAAGGTAAGAGAAGAAAAGCTACCCCAAAGCCAGAGAGCTAGCAAGCCCCAGTGAATGGCCACTGCACACAAAAGATAAATCTTACTGCAGAGACCTCGGCCTGAAGACCAGCCACTCTTTTTTTCAGGTCCTCCCCTTGAGCCTCTTTGGCACTTAGCTCTTCCTTCAGTTGCTCTACCTGTCACGACATTGTTATGCTTTTAAATATTCATCATCTGTCAGCTTCTAGTTAGCCTGTGTCAATCCAAGTAACTAAAAGCGACAAAGAACTGAACAGAAGGATCATCACTGGCCACTCATTTTCTGTTCCATTCTTCATTTAGTCTTCTCAAAAGATTAATGTCTGTAATTTCATACAGGCTGCCAGACAAGAACTTGATTATGAAACAAAGATGTATAGTTATTATTATGTTTATATATGTCAAGTACGGGGCACTTTACCCAACGCTTTTGAAGCTGCAATTCACGAGGAACTTCGGACAAGAAAAGGGACTTTTTGAAGTTTAAGAGAAATAAAGTTAATTCTCAAGATACAGCCACAGATGACTATGCAATACAATACTGAAAAAAAAAAAATGTTGTGCAAATACAAAACAATGTAGGACAGCAAGATATGATTGGAACTGGCTGTGAATCAGGAGTGAATAGTTATCATAAAGGGAGCAAAGTTTCTGCTGGAAAATAAATGAGCAGACAGTTGACAGAAGAGATCCAGGAATGGAGCAGCTGAATAGATCTGTATGCCCACAGAGGGAAGGGAGAAGAAGTTGAAGAGTTGCTAACAAGGGAAGAAGGAAAGAAGAAAGAAAGAAGAAAGGATGGAAAGGAGAGGTGCTAAAATTGTCACTGCATTCATAATTTGAAGGAGGTGTGCTTCAATTCCTACAAGCAACTAAGTGGGATAAAGGGCAGAAGTATAAAAGAACAGATGTGGTTATCTTGAGATAAATCTGTGAGCTGGCACAAGGGAAGTGGAAGAAACAAATATTCATTACATGTTTCTACTTTAAGACAAGTAACACTTCTTGAAGAAACTTTCTCCAGCATTCTTTTCTTGACAAACAATTTCAAGCAGGACAAATGCAGTAGGTTACAGTTCTTCAGTTCCTAGTAATTTTCAACCTCTGTTCCAGCCATTTGTACACTGCTTGCAGGGAGTACACAAAAACTAATTCAGAAAAGCAAGAGACTGCCCACAATATACTTAAATGTACTGTACAAGGTGGCCTGAATCTTCATTAGAAAATGTTAGGGTCCACTAAAAGACTGAGAAACACTTCTTTGGGAGAAACAAAGACTGAATTGACTTTTGGCTGTCAATGATTCAGTAGTCAAGTGTCCATCTTTATACCTGATAATCAACATTTCTCACTACTGAATTTGTCCTGCATAAATTAATGCTGGCACTACCACTGTTGTAGAATTCTGGTTCCACAACTGGAAGGAGAGTGCAATGGAAAGCCATTATAATGACAGTTATGCTCCTTTCAGTCTTTACATAATAAAAAGAACTACTAGTTATAGTATAACAGCTGAAAAAAAGAAATCTTTTTTTTCAGTAGGCTACATTTGAACAGACCAAATAAAAGCTAAAGTAATAATGTATTAGCAATAATCTAAAGATGCACAAACCACATAAATCCTTCTGAAATAAAAGAAAATCAGGTGTGACAATAAAAGCAGAATTTGGGCCACTGACCTTTCTGAACCACCATTACAATATTTTCAGATTTGAACCTAAAATTCTCTTGAATATTTTTAAGTTATTTTAGTGACTTCAAGGCAGAATGCAAATAAATTCTTCTTCTCAGCACTTGAATGGGAACCCAGACTGTAACTCCTTACTGAAGTACGAAAATTTCTCTCATCTGGTTGCTAAGCTCAGCTTATCTCACTAGTCACATTTGCTTTCTCAGTACCTTATTTTTCATGAATTTGGAATGACTACGGTACACCTCCATTTGCTTCATTTCCTCTTCACGTTCTTCTGTGCTCAGAGCTCCATTTGACTTCAACATCTGAATCTCCTCTTCCAAATCCCGGAGGCCACGCTCCATGGAAGAAATTTTTGAATCCTGAAATCAGTTAGAACAGGAGATAAAGATACACACTTAGATGATTTGTTAACATACCACTGTAGTAAAAAATAAAGGAAATAGTTTGTTGGACATGTACCTGCCTTTGAAATTTACTCCTGAAGTTCCTACAGAAATCAGCCTACACCTCTTTACAGAGCATCTGGCTGAGTGCTCAAGTACTCATTTTTCAGCATTTTATACCTTCCAAGGGAAGCAAGAGTTTAGTTCTGAAAGAAAACATGGCTAGGGGCATGACCCAGTATAAGATAAATAAATAAACAGGAGAAAAAGTTGCCTTGCAATGCAAAGCCAGTATAAACCAGAGAAATTTAATTCTAATTAACAGTCACAGTAAAATGTGACTGCAAGAAGACAAAAAAATGGGTTTGTGCTACTAGTGGCTGAAGTGGAATCACAAATTGCTAACTTAAAAAGCACCATACGCAAAGAAAAGATGTAATAATCTAGTTCTGGGTGGACAATTAGTTTTGAGTGGATAAAGCAGTAGAGGATCTTTCAAGTATTCTGGCTCATATATACGGCATATACAAAATTTCCATGGATAAAAAAAAATACATCTGGAAAAATAAAAAAGTCAATCTACATTATTCTTAGTAGTTTTACAGGATGATCAGAGGTGTTCAGTCTACTTGGTTTACTGCTTCTTTTGAAGTTTTACGTGTTAGGAACAGCAAGAACAGACTCATACAGCACACAGAGTGTCACACATGCTCATGAACACAGATATGTATTTATAAGTTGTAGTCTCTTCAAGCAGACTTTTTTTTTTTATTTAATTTCTTAAAAATACTTAGTCTTTCCTGAAATACAGGCAGGATTTGAAACTCTCCTTCATTCTTCCATAACCCAGGCCTTCATTTTTTTCTGCTGAACAATCAAAGCACAGCTAAACAGAAAAAAAAGCCTGGAAAGATTTTAATGCACAGGTTTTCAATCATGAGGTGAGATTTTTCTAAAGGACTATTATGAAGATAAAGTCGGATCTCCTGCTTAAGTTTTGATGCTTAACTTAAAATCAGTAAAGCAAGCTTATGCAACAAAAAACTAGAGAGGTGGTAAGGTGAAGTATTATGTTCTAATTTACAGCAGTATTTTGATTCAGCGCACACATCACTTCCCAGAAGTAACAATGTTTCTCTTTTGATAGTAAAGACAGCTTATTGTTACCAGATGGTCAATGAGTTTTCATTACTATGGACCACAAAGCTGATTAATAAAAGAAAGATGGCAAATGAATGCCTCCAGGGAATAAAGACGGGAAATGATTATGGAAAACATTGAGATGCAATGGAAAGAGTTGGAAGGGGAAAAGGAAGGAAAATAAAAGGCATAGATAAAGGAGGGAGATAGGGGAGATATGAAAATGGAAGAGAACAGTTTGCAAAGACAGTTTCCATTTTTTCAACTCTATTTTCCCAAATCCTGTCTAAGGTACTTTATGGACCATACAATATGAATCACAATTGCATAAAGCTGCGTAAACCACAGACTTCACTTGTGGCTTTGGAACTCTTGGCAAATTGCCATTGTTCCATTAGATACCTGAGAATTCAATCACAAAGTTGTCTAGAAAAGTAAGGTTTAGGATGACACAGAGACATCGTCCTAGCTACATGACCCATTTTAAGTGGGTTTTCATGTTTGCAAATGGCTAATTTTGTTGACACACAGAATGCAAAGCAGTATTTTGAATGTTGACATTATCAAAAGAAAATAACCCACATCATTATAAAGACCTACTAATCCATCAATTCTGTCCTTGTACTACAATGGACTCCTGCCTAACGGAAATAAAACTGTATGTATGCTGCTGCAGGCAGTCAGAAGGCAGGTTTCCATTGTGCCATGAAGCAGCTCTGTCTCTTCACTGATCAATAATAAAAATAATAGATAATAAAACAGGATTAAAATATACTTGTTTTAAAACTAGAAGACTGATGGAAGTAGATGGTATTTGGTAGAGCCACCTTTCATATGAAAAACCTATTTTTCAGAGAACAAACCCTACTGCTGCCTGTATGCAATTATTTACCTTCATCTCAATAACAGTTTGCAGAGCCTTTGTCTTGGCTGTGTCAGGAGCATTTTCAAATCGACGATGGATCTCCTGTACCAGCAGAAAAGAAAGCAAGAATTAGCTTAATGGCACTTTGTTCAACTTACCAAATACAAACAAAATTATTATCAGCTTCTCTTTCTAATACATAGTACAGCATGTTCTAAAGAAAAAAAAAAGTCCTTCCCCTAACTTCAAAATTTATGTATCTGAAAACAGAATAATTCTGAAGACGATTCGTTCAGCTTAAAAAGGTGAAGAAAGACTCAAGAGTAAAAAGTATTCTATTCTGAAGTGCCTGAGTTTTTGCTAAATGCGGTAAGTTTTATCTCCAGCTGGACCTGTCACATCAGTTGTACAGCCATCCAAGACTGTTACTGTAAAATAAAATGAAACAGCTTGACAAACAAATTAAACCAAATTGTTGTTAACTTTTAGAAACTGCATAAATAAAAGATAGGAAGGTCAAAAAATAACATGCCAAAAGTCTATTTTGAGTAATGTATTTATAAAACGAAAGAATCTTTTAGGTTGGAAAAGACTATTTTTGTAGTGCAATTACATATTAGATAATTTCCACTTGTGCAGAGACATAGTCTGACCTGAGAACATAAAAGCAACTGCTACTAGGGAAATGGAATAAATGGAATACACAGCAGGAGAACAGCATGTCACTAAAGAGATACGGACACAACAGTGTCTGCTTTTTACACTGCACAGTGTTTTCCCAAATAGAAAATTATTCTAAGCTTTTTCTTTGGAAATGCCTGTATCCCCACTGTCTGAAGTGATGCCTGGCACTCGGGCAAAGGAAATGTCCTACTTCTATCATCTGAACTAATTCCATTGTGACTTGGATGACTTAACCTGCTAAAAACAACACCTCCCACCTCTTGACTACACAGTAAGGACTTAATTTTGGCAACACTCCTATGATTCTAAACAGCCTGAAAACAGTGCTACAGGCAGACTGAACCTCACTAAAACACATATTTAGGTGTGGCTGCTGAATGCAGTGCATAGATATCCTTCTTAATTGTGAAATACAGGTTACATACTTATCTTTCAGTGGCAGAAAGAAGAAATACCAATTATTTCATACCTCTGATATATTCATATTATATTGAGGACACACAACACACAGATGACTTAAAATTCAGGACTTTGCACAATAATTAAAAACGTAGGGCCACACACAAATATAACAGAAAAATACAAAAAAATTCTTTCATTCCTTGCAACTTATGCTTTCTGATAGAGGAACAAAGCATTATTCCTTTCTTCTATTTTTACACATAAAAAATTTTCAAGTGTAACTGATATTGTCCCGTAACAGATTTGTAAACTTCCACATCTTCTTGCCTTTGAATGCAACTGAAATTATTATAACAAGGGTGGCTCAAATCTATATATACATATATTGTATTTTAATGGTATGTTCAGGAATTCCTTTACTTTAAAAAAAAGACAACAAAAAAAGGAAAAAAAACTACTTGTTCCCTAGTTACGTTCATCATACATGCTTTTCACTGTTAATTATCATTACTATTAAAAATACACGATATCTGTTCCTCAGTTTAGCCAGTTGGAACTTCTAGCCACAAGATATCATCACAACATTGTCAAGAATATTGAAGAATACTCTATAATCCCATTTTTGTTCCCAGTTTTATGCTTTAATACCTCATTATTACAAGCTAGTAGTTTCTACAATTCTTTGACATGAACAAGAAAAACTGCAGGTGGTGACACCTTGTTACCTGTTCTGCACCAGTGTTAACACTACAGTTATACTGTGTCCTCCCTGTCTACAGTTTCAAAATGATACTGACATATTGATGAGAGTTCAAAGAATAACTACAGGAGAATAATTCGTCTTCGGGGGGAGAAAGGGGGAATCAAAACAAATCTATGGTGCAAATTGACCACAACTTTAAAGTACTTTCATAGGCAACAATAACTGAAAATGGGTTGTTCTGTCCAAAACCACTTTAAGATTCAGTAACTAGAAACTGAAGGCTAGAAACAGTCAGAAGTTTCAAACAATGGGGCCACCTTCACCAGAGTTGGAGTTGATAACTTCACCACTATCAATTTTCAATCAGAATAGCTATCTTCCTTTAAAATAAAACAAAACAAAACCCTACTTCAAAAAAAGATACAAACAAAAGGTGTGAATCATATTACATTTGCCAAGTAGGTCTGCAAGGGACCACAGTACCCTTGTCTTGTACCCCACAGTACGAGAAACAATACTGTAATTTTCTAGACAACATAACTACACAGAACAGGTGATCAAACATATCAAGAACATTGAATATGTAAAGAATAGCTGTGATAGAGTGATTCTAATGCACCATAAATAACAACAACTTCTGTGGGGATTTTTCTTGACTAAGGAACACCAAAAGAATTGAAAATCAGAGAACATAGTTTAGAATTGATGGAGTCCTCAATACTGACCAGTATCAGCACTGTTTCTTAAAAATATTAATAAATTATACACATATACAATAATCATAGAATCATAGAATAGTTAGGACTGGAAAGGACCTTAAGATCATCTAGTTCAAATCCCCCTGCCATGGGCAGGGACATCTCCCACTAAACCATGCCACCCAAGGCTCTGTCCAACCTGGCCTTGAACACTGC
>JAOEHX010060035.1:0-13811 GCA_025448015.1 Bolborhynchus lineola
TCCAGTGCCTCACCACCCTTACATTAAAGAATTTCTTCCTCATATCCAATCTAAAATTCCCCTGTATGGTCTGTCAGTTGCAACTGAATATGTTCAATTAGAAGCATCAGAAAAGCACCTTTCCTGCAAAACAGCGATGGGCAAGCAAACCAGCTCCCCACAAAAAAAACATATTTAATTCTAGTAAGAAAAAATATTATTAAATAATTGTTTGTTTTGTGTTTAATGCTTTGCCAAGCATCCAACATGCACTGTATTTGGTATGGTACCTTGTTGTGAAAAGAAAGCCAAGTGGGATGACATCCTCTTGGAGTTGAAAACGTTGTTGGAGGAACAGTTGAATTAATGGAGCTGTTGTGCCTTTCACATATGTAGGGATTTGGATAACCACAGTTTATATCATTCCAAAATCCTGAATATAAGGTAAATGGGGAACTGTATGACACCACACCAGAACTGGTTAAATAGGAACCAGCTTCACTTATTCTTACACAAAGAGCCAAATTCTCAGTCTCTCAGTTTATTATTATTCTATCTCAGCATTTAGGTTAAATATGTCACTTTATACACACTGTAATTACAAAATGTTAAAAGCACCGTAGAACCAGGTATTAGAAATACCACTGTTTTAGTGGAACATTAGGGCAAATTTAAGAAAAATATATAAAGTTGTATAGCAACACAACCACAAACCTCCATCAGAGCTTCCCCATGCTAGGCTTAAGGTAAACATAGGAGCACAAAAATATTAGGTCCTGAAAATAATACTGTGGTCTACTGTAACATTTTACAAAAGAGCAAAAAGAAGAGGGGAAAGAGGTGCCTCTCATAAGAAAGAAAAATGTTCTGACACAAACACACAAATAATGAAAATTCAGGAAAAAACATACAAAACTCACCTAAATTCTTATACATAACTACACAGTTTTCATCATTATTTGCAAAGTTAGGTTCATGTGGTGCCCATGCCAAATAATTCACTGGAGTGTCATCTATCCAGCTTAAGAAAAACAATCAAAAAAAACACTTCTTTAGCATACACATAGAACCACTTCCATGTTACACAAAGAAATTTTTCAATACGTTTAATATAGCAGTTCATAGTTTAAAGTGTACAAGGTTTTTTGGTCAGTTTGCCTTTTTCTTGATTGTACTAAACTCTCTGCACAAAGACATTGGTGTGTGTATGTTGAAGTTGTGTTTACTCTGCATTTAAGCAGTACGCTGATGCTTTTGCAACTGAGAGGACAATACTCAAAATAACCAGTGTGAAAACCAGACATCATTTCAGTGTGAGAGAGCACAAATCCTCAGCATTTCCCCCAAGTCATACATTCCTTGTCCTTACTTGCAGAGATAAGAAATTTTATTCATAACACTGGTAAAATGCATCATCTTTTTCCTCTTTCCATCATGCAAAGGAAAATGGCATGTCAAAGCACCTACAAGGAAATTCCTGTAGTAACGTGCCTTTCCACGCAAACCTTGAAAAAGTTGCACATCCACACAGACTAAAGCAAAAGAGTAATATCATAACCAGGTAACCAAATACTTATTAGGAAACATATTCCTATTGGGCTGCAAGTGACAGAGAAGTCCAGGCTCACCCTCCAAGCACATACAGAAGGTACTTCACTTAAAAGCATATTCATGTTAGGGTCCTTACGAAACCACTGGAATAGCAGAGATGCCTCATTTTCAGAAGGTGATATGGCTCACCTAACATCCTAATTATACTCTGGAGGTTCCTCATCACCACTGTGGACTATAAGGAGAACCAATAACTACTAGGCATCTATCCAGACACTTCAAGACCCAGACTGAACTGAATCCAGGCCTAAATTAACATCACATGTAAAAATCAAAATGGTGCTGGATACTGACATCCAAAAAGGCTTGAAGAAAACCAGTGCACCTGAAGTTATAATGGCAACAGCTATCTTTATTCTACAAAAAGAAAATAAGTTGCATTTTTTCCTTTATTACATTCTCTTCCCAGCAGTTAAGGATGGGGAATAAGAACACTTTTACCTACAATTTTGAGTTGGGGCATCTCTTTAATATAAATCATAGAATAAAGAAAGCTAGAATTCATGAATAAATATTCAAAATGCATGATCTGCAGTGTAATTTTTCAAGGACTTCGTTACTTTTTGCTCCACTCAGTAGATTTATTTTAAAGCACAATGTAAGCTTAACGGTTCTAGTTGACCTACCTTGTCCGTTGGTCAACACTGAGTTGCAAACCAATGAAATATGCATCCTCTTTGCCATTTTTCAAGATCTAGAATGTAAGGATTAAAATTGTGTAAATGCCCTCGAACCACAGAATCATAGAATGGTTTGGGCTGGAAAGGACCTTAACATCCCATAGTTCCAACCCCCCTGACATGGGCAGCGACACCTCCCATTAGACCACGTCACCCAAGACTCTGTCCAACCTGGCCTTGAATACTGCCAGGGATGGAGCATTTACCACTTCTTTGGGCAACCTGTTCCAGTACCTCACCACCCTCATAGTAAAAAACTTCTTCCATATATCTAACCTGAACTTCTCCTGTTTAAACACATTACCCCTTGTCTTATTGCTACAGTCCATAATGGAGAGTCCTTCCCTGGCAACCTCGCAGACCCCCATCAGATACTGGAAGGCTGGTATGAAGTCTCCACACAGCTTCTCTTCTTCAGGCTAAAAAGCCGCAGTTTTCTTAGCCTGCCATTGTATGGGAGGTGCTGAAGCCCCCTTATTGTCCACGTGGCCCTCCTCTGAACTTGCTCCAACAGTTCCATGCCCTTCTTACGCTCAGAACACCAGAAATCTACACAGTACTCCAAGGGGGGGGTCTCATATTATGATAATTATTAAATATAATGTTAATATTAAATATTATAATCCTAGTATTATGTTAAATCATCATGTTAATATAATTATCATGTAACTGTTATGTTAATATTAAATATTATGTTAAGAAATATTAACTATTATGTCAATAATGAGTAATATATGTCTAACAGACAGAGGATATGAACTGCTATATTCTCTAACTACAACATTTAAGTTAAAGCAGCTTGCAGCTGATAGTCCACAGTCAAACTTCACTGCTGGCCAAAAGGTGTGGTCACTATACCAAAACTTCTCAGTCTTACTTGAAAGTCACTCAAATCAGCACCTATTGCACAGTCTCTGCAGTGGATATCATTGACAAGTTTCTTACAAGTGACAAGCATTCCTACAATTTGGAGATAAACTGATATAGGCCCTTGTGCCACCTCACTGCCATTCTCTAGCAAGCTCAGGAAAAGTTCTATCTAGTTCAAATGTACCTTTTAAACACATTCCTAATAAAACAAAGTTGACTTCTAGACAATATGAACTGGCAACCAACTCCAGCCACCTAGGAAATATTTTTTAAAAGCTCTTAGGGCATAATCCATGTCTCAGGTTGTTCTTCTTGCATAATTATATTCTCCTCACCAGAAGAAGGAGGCAAAGGAGCACACATAAGAACCAAAAAGAGGCTGCTAGGTAAACTGCATCCCAAATACACTAAGACCAAAAGCCAACATTTTGAGTATTACATATAAGCCATGATATGTTTTGATCCACTACTGAAGGTATCTTGAGTTCATCTGTTGATAAACTTCATTTTCAGTTAACTCATCCCACCTACAGAATCATAGCTCACAATTACAATACCTCTTGCTAAAAATGAAGGCATCAATTGAAAGTAAGCATTTACCTTAGCACACTACAAATTGCAGATAGATGTAAAGTGGTGTAACTGCCATACTGAATAGGAAAAGCAGGTAATGATGTTTAACGTTGTCTGTGCTTATTTCTATGCAAAACACCAAACCAAACTTGTCCTCATTTCAGCTACGAAACAATCTGAAAAAAGACTTGAGTTTGCTCTTTATTTTAATCTGGTTTAATGCTACTGCAATTTCACTATCATACATCTTGTAGGGAAAACACCAGTGTGAAAAGGATTCGTGCCCATGCTCACTTGTTTTGGATGTTTTATTCCATAGTATTAATGATTTTTCTTACATATCGCCAGAGGAACTTTCTTTCACTTTCACTCTCAATGACAGCAAGGTCTCCAAAATTCCTTTTGCAGAACTCCCGACCTTTTTCCATAGGAACACTCTCTGTGCTGAAATAATATTGTTTGTCTTCATGTATAATCCATCCATCCTCTGTAGTCTCGAATTCTGTAAAATACATTGCAATCCAAATATATTGTTCCTGGAATACTGACACTCTTATTAGTAAAATTATAAAACCTACTTTTAAACATCCAAACACATAAATACTAATAGCAGTAACACTTACTGGGTGCAGGAGATTCTGTTGGCTCAGGCTTTACACTTGCTCCTGGAAGAACAAGATATTTATTAATTTGTAAACTTTCTGCTGTAAGAGAAAATATTTACTGTGATTGATAGGCATGTTTTTCCATTGACATTGAATGTTATGGTTAGCAATGGATTTAACAACAAAAAGTAGAAGAAACTAACTAGAATAAATGTCCTATGTTTGGTACACTATTAGATTTTAAATATATGGTTTTGTTCCCTGTACAATTATGTCCCCTGTTCCTTATGTGTAATGTATTATAAAATACCTTGAAATTTACCTGAATTAAATAATTAATTTTGGCATTCACTGGATGCAGAAAATCTTATATCCCAAAGCACTAACTCTAGTAAGACAGACCTGTATCTCCCTCTCCTTCCTTTCCCCAGGTCATTTCTACATGAATTCTGGCTTAAATCAGAATAATGCAGGAATGCAGGCTTCTTCCATGGTGCCATAGCTACCACAGAGTGAAGATCTTTTTATCTTCCTGGTTGAAAAGAACTTCTATCTGGATCTTAAATATTTTTCTAGGTAAAATCTCACTGGAAAAGATCCCAAGAAATTAACTTGCCATTTCTGAAAAGAAGACTTCAGGTTAAAGGATTCCTCTGTTTGTTTTTGCTATGGCACCATGAAGTTGGCATCCTGGATGGCATCATTAGCATCTCAGGAAAATGATTTCTAATACAGGAGATCTCTCTTTATAGGTTTACCAATTTATTTTGTGCTAAAATATTATCTCATAACTACTGGCATTTAATGAGAAATTCTCTGCCTAAGAAATTCTTTTACCAGTGTAAAGCAGATGTGGTACTTCATTGTCAATTACCTAATGCACCATCTTTATTTTGCTCCTCTCCCAATGTCAAAATGTGGCAAAATGCTTAAATGAGCACTTTATGAATTACTCAAATTTAGGAAGATGCACTGCTTGTGGAACCCAAGATTTCCCTAAATTATAAATTTCATCTTGATGTCTTCAGAAAAGAAAAGCATCCAAACTCAGATCTCAAGAGAATTTAGCAAGAAAACAACATGTGAATATAAACCGGATCAAAGCAAAGTATCTCAAAATCAGGCTCCATCTTGCAACTACAGATATGATTAGCTGAAAACAGCTGACAGCGCCTGAACCAAGTGAAGGAGGGAGTTTTCACACATAAAAATTCAAGCATGTGAACTGATTTGCAAACTATTTTCTAATAATTTGGAACTCAATGGAGAAAAGAAAAAAAAAAATCCATAATAGGATTTGCTGGAAAATGAAATGTCAAAAGTGAATGTGAATATTCAAAGTAGTATTTCCTATCTTTCAAATATCACATTTCTTGTTCTGAAATCATAGAGAAGGATCAGTGAGAAGTCCTAGCAGGGTACCAAAGGCTATATATCTTTAAATGCACTGAAGACATAGAAATCTTTATTCCACTTTCATATTTCACATTCCACAGGAAAACATTCTGATAAACAAGTTTTCAGATTTCATATTTCTTAAAGTTCAGGAAAAAATCAGCTGAGAACTTTTTCTTATCATACTACCACGTATATCCATACCTTTTCTTATCTGGCAAATCCATCCATATAGATAATCACAGTGCCTGTCATTCCATAGCATGCTGGAATCACCACTGACTTCTGCACAAAGTTCAATTCCTTGATAATTATTGGGTTCTCCGAAGCCCCAGTTTTCATACCTCACCTATGACAGAAAAGGTTTTGTGAAGATTCTGTTATATAGAAAGAAAATAATGGGCAGAGGGTGGATACAGCATCAAACCACAGACCTTCAGGTTAAAAAACTTAGATAAGAATAAATCAGAATCTCCCCAAGCAAATGCTGACATTTCAAACTTTTCCTCAGATTACAACTGGACTGCAGTTTAACAATGATGGGGCATGCCACATGTTGATATTAAATTAAATTAAATATTCTATATGAGTCAGAGTAGGACATTATTAAAACACAACAAATGTTAGCATTTTTATCAGAAAAAAACATTACTGCTATTCTAATTTTTCTGTATAAATTCCAATTTCAGTTTTCTGTATGATAAACTTCCACCAATATATTTTGACCAGCCTTTCATGAAATACACCCACATCTCCAAAACCTCCTTTGCTTCTACGGTTTTGTATCTTAGTCTAAAGTACAGTCAAGTCACACTGGCATAAAACAACTGCCTTCAGCTCTATGGAATGTAGGCCATTTCAGATAAAGATCTAATTAGCAAAGAAGAGAAATACTAAAGCTAGTTTACAGTCCAAAAAAATCCTTGTATTTGCAAGAACATCCTTTTGCTATACGTGGATTTAATTTTCTTGTCAATTCAATGCACATTTTCTTATAAAAAATTAGTATGTTTTAGCAAGAAAAAAAAAATCAAGCCAAGAAACTGCTGTTCATAAACTTTCCTAAAGAGAGCATGATGCAGTGGGAGGTTATGATTAGGCATAAAATTACACAGGAACACATATACCACACACATTTGAGAAGCACAAGAAATGCAAAATAACAGCTATGGAAAATTAAATCACTCACTGGAGATCCATCACTCCAAACAAAGCCATCATCAGGATTCAAGTAATGTAAACCCATCCAGAAACGCTGGTGGTAATAGCCACTGTTCCTAAAAATAAGCCCGAAAAAGTAATAATAACTGTCCCATTTGTTAGAAGTTTAAACATAAACCTCGAATTAATAAAGGCATTGCAATATTTTTAATAACCTATCATTCACAACAGTAACTGTAATAATCCCTAAAGCTATTAAAACAATAAGAAACAGGGTAGAAATTAATTGAAATGCAACTATTTCCAGCTGTTCCCAGTATATGTTAATTCAAACAGATTGAAATACTGATCAAGAAAATGTCCTGATCTAATCCAACTCCTGAAAATAATGTGGCCTAACACTGTTGTATAATGGTTCCCTAGCTACTGTGGCTCCACTTCTCGACTCTCCATTTTCTCTGAAAAGGCACTTACAGTTTCCAAAAACAGTTACTTGGTGCAGTTGAATCACATTAAAAAAACCCAGCATCTTAAACTAATTCTTGTCTGCAAGCAGACACATTTTACTGATTTATCTGAAATTATTGAGTCACTTTGTGATAACGCAGCATCTGAGACTTCTTCCTTACTATAAGTATGGAGCTCATATGGGATTCTAGTGTGGTTGTAGCATTTTTCAAGGCTGCCATATTTCAGTCTTGCTTTCTAGTTAGACAAGGATGTAGAGGCTCATTGAGCCTAGTCTATTCGGATCATATTCCATATGTTACCTTTTTAAAAGTATTTGATCTCATTCAGAAATCTCACACCTGCTTTTTACAGTTCAGGTGCTTACTAACCTTATTTATATTCCCTGTGTAGGAAAAAGTGAATCTGAAGTTGCTCTTTTTGCTTTCTGGTGAGTTCATAAAAATGACAGACAATCAATTTATTGACCAGAATTATATCACACCTGCTTGTACACTTGCTATGTGAAAACTGGTATCTGTGGTAATTTTATAGTATGCTCAAATCTGATGTAATAATTTTACATCAGATGATAAATGTTGCCTCAACTAGATACGTTGGCAGTCTCATTTTAGCATTAGCTTCCGGGATGATTGTTGCTAGTCATACAACTCCTGCTATTTCACCAGCTCTGTTTTTTTGCTGTGTTTATACAGATGCAGATAATGTATTCAGACTGGCTTATACTGAAGAAAACATACCTAAAGTAAAATATTTCCGAAAGATCAAAAGGCCATTTAAAGTGAATGGACTGTAGGTACTCACGCAATAGAACGCCATATCACATACTGTTCTTCTTTACCATTAATGGAGGCCAGATCTCCTCCTACAGCTCGACAAAACTCTTGAGATTCAAGCCATGTTTTCTTTTGCTCTGGTCTTGAAAAAGACTAAAGAGAGAATTTTAGAATCAGACAAAACAGACCATACAGATCATAAGGTCAAGAAACATCAGCTACCCAAAAGCAATTAATTTACAGTTAACTTTTTCTGTGGGGATTAGAGAAACTGAACATAGGGTTTATAAGTGTTCACCTCTGTGAAACGCTCATTTAGTATGAGTATCTTTAAGCCAAGTTAGCAAACTGACACAAGTTAGTATTGCTGGCAAAAGTATCTGCTGTAAGACAACAGATAAGAGAAAGACACTTTGACTCTTAAAAGAATGGGAAATTCAATCTTAAAAAAATGGGAAATTCTGTCTTCAAAGGATGGGAAATTAATACCAGAAGATCAAACTTGAAGATCAGATTTTAACTTAATAAACAAAACCACGAGAATTTCATTAGAAGATAAGAAGACTTTTACATATAGTCTGTAAATCAGCTTAAGAAACAATCAGATATATGTATACCAATTTTTATTGCATGTATGTGCAGCAAACAGAAACTACCTTAGTGCAGAAATAAGCAACATACTTACTTTGAAACAGAAGCTAATACGACTGTTTGAGTCCCAGCCTTCTGGACACCTGGGAACAGGAGTTGTTGTAGGAACAGGTGGAAGTGTCACTCCCTCTGCCCACACTTTGCACAGGAACTTTGCTTTTTCTTCACATTTTATTACATCCCATAATCCACCTGCAATCCCAGTCCTCATGGCAACACAACCTGGCTTTCTGCCTGGTTGTAAACAGGAATGCACAAAATCAACATATTTTAGGGAGATGTTAGAATTTAGAAAGCTTCATATTCTATCCTGACAGAAATTAAGTCTTTGTAGAGTCAAAAACATTGCTAATGTTAAAGCATGTCCAGAAGAGGGCCATAAAAAACATCAGAGGGCTGTAACACCTCTCCTGTAAAGAAAGGCTGAGCGCATAGGGTTGTTTAGCCTGGAGAAGAGAAAGCTCTGGGGAGAACTCCTCATGGCTATTCAATATATAATGGGGACTTATGAGGAAGACAGAGAAAGACTTTTTGGCAGGACCTGTAGTGACAGAAGAAAGAGCAATGGTTTTAAAATAAAATACAGCAGGTTTCAATTGGACATAAGGAAGAATTTTTTTTTCACTATGAATGTGGTGAGACACTGGAACAGGCTGCCCAGAGAAGCTTTGGATGGCTCATCATCAGAAATGCTCAAGGTCAGGTTGGACAGGACTTTGAACCATCTGATCTAGTTCAAGATGTCCCTGCCCATGGTGGTGGGGGAATGAACACTAGACCTTTACACGTTTCTTCCAACCCAAACCATTCTGTGACTCTATGATTCCAATTCATAAAGAAAGAAAAAAACAAAACAAAACAAAACCCAATATCAACAACAACAACAAAACAATTCTGGGGTTCATTCACATCTGAGATAGTGAATTGCGCCTCACAACAAATCATCTCCAGTGGCTGACTCCACCATCATGACCTTCTATCCAACAAATCCTCCCCTAAAACTGAAGATGCAGTTAGAGCTAGCTTCTCAAATTTGTCTAATCTGACTATGGTTTTCAAGAAATGAACTTGCTATATATTAGCCTATTACTGGCTTGGTGGTCTACATAGCCTTACCTGAGAACAGAAAAAGAAAAAGCAATGCTTTCATCAACAAAACTCAGTAAAGAAGGAAATCACAATTAATCTAGCAAAGTTATTAGTTAAGAAAAAAAATCAAACACAAATCTTGCCTTGGCCCTCTTGTCCTTCACCACAATACCATTTTCTCTAGGACCAGAAACAAGATGCTTCATGCATCTCACACACCTCAGACCATGCAGTGATCAAGTGTACTACGAAATATGACTGAACAGGCAGGACTTGCAAGCAGGATGCAGTATGCCAGCAGAGATTGCACTTCCAGAGTAGTACAGACACAACTTTCCCAGAACAAACACAAATCAGAAACTTGATCTTAGTTTAAAGTTTCTTCCCAAGCTCATGTTAAAAACTCATTTCAGCACTAAACAGAAAGTCAGTGACAGGACTTCATGCTTGAGAAAGCATATTTGAGAACAATTAGTCACTATACCGCCAAGTGAGAACTAAGGAACGAAGTAAAAAAAATTCAAGTAGTGAGCAGTGTATTTTGGGCACTGAACTCATCAAACAGTACAGAGTCATACCTACCCGGCATTTCAGAATTCCAGTGTGTAAATAAAACAGATTCACCATTAGCCCACTTGAAACTTCCCTTTTCTTCTACATCTGAAAGTCCAATCCAAAAGTACCTTTCTGTTCTCAGCCCAACCAGGCTAGTCAGATAGGCTTGTTCATACCTGTTCCAAAGAACACAGCTGTTAAATTAATAACGTTAAATTAATTTTTAAAATTACTAAAGGCTTGATATTTTCACAGGACTACTGCTGTACCTCCTTGAAAGCACAGCTTTGATGGATTTACTTCAACAAAGCACATAACAAAACATTGCATAACAGATATTTTGTAAGCCTCAAAAACAGAGCATTTTGCCTTCTCTTCAGATGTCCAGTAAAGAAAGTGACGTAATCAGATTGAAATGAAATTTGTGGGAAAGAAGAAACCTGATATGACCTATGTGTTATACCACTGTATTTTTTTGAGATTTTCTAGCAGCCTTGTATTTTACCGACTTTTTGCTACAGCCAAATCCAAAATTGGAAAAGGAATCTCAGCATTATTGTTGAAATATACAAAAATTGAGGCTAGAGTAGTACAGTACTAAATTATCAAACTAAGGATCACTACAAATTAGATCCAATGATCATTCAAGACAAGTTATGTTTAGGAAACAAACCTATGTAGAGGTAACACCTGTCATAGTTCATTATGGTGCTTACCCAAACAGGTCTTAAGAAATCGAAGTAAATAAGTCTCCCCTTAACAATGTACAGTCTGAAGACCACATTAACGTTAAACCACTTTTCTGATAGCTGCAGTGCTACCTACATTTAGAGAGCTACCATTCCTGACAGCTAGAGTTTTCACAGTAGAAAATATCTATTTTGATTACATAGAAACAAATTAGAGAAAGGGAAAAGCACTGAGTTAACTGCAAGCAAAACAAGCTGCTTTTATCCCTTTCATGTTCCCAACATACCATGTGCACCAGTTGTTCAGAGATTTAGCACACACAGAACCCTGGCTGAATTATGATGGATTTTTAGGTACCTTTTGAAAGGAATTCAGAGCCACATCTCTTAATATAATAATTAAAATTGGATTCTGCATCTCTCACTCAAAACCCATCTTCAAGTCACTACAATTAACAAAATAGGAAATATAATTCTATCTTTTCCCTTGACATAACCATCTACACCAATACTGCTTTCACAGTCATCACCTATTTTTACCATAAACTGAATTCCTGGATTTGAATTACATGCAAAAACTGTGAGAAGCCTGTTTCTACACATAACTGTCCTTTCAAGCGAGATGTTTGTCCAGATCAGAGTACGATATTCAGATGATGCCAGATGTTAAATTTTCATGTGCTCCCCTCATGCAAGTAGCCTTTTACATACCTGTCTTCAATAGTTGCTAAAAAGGCCTGATGTCTTCCACAGGTTTGATTCGCTTGAGAAAATGATACAAATGTATTTCCAATGAAGTAACAATAAAACCCATGTCTTTTCCAACCCTGACAAAATAAACATTAAATGATCATATATGTTGTATCTTTTCTAAACTTGAAATAAAAAAAAAGTAAAATACACCACTATCAGCTAACTATTAGACAAAGGAACAACTGAAACAGACTGGAAATAAGCAGGATCGAAGCTTTTTAACATATTATATTTCATACATTATGATTTTTAATCAGTGCATTCCATTTACAAAAGCAGAAGAGGCATTGCTGTGTACCTTTAGTGCTTAATATAGGATTATAACTAGCACATAGGCATTGTGCAATCATGAGAACAGTCTTGAGAAGCAAATTTCAGCTTTGCTTTTCAGAAAGGGAATGACATCTCAAACAAGTTTGTTTAACTAATATTAAAACACTATTCTAATATTTTGTCATTCAAATGTCATTAATTCTGAAATATGCTCTGAAGTTTGCTGTGACCAGCCACAATTCACACAATTTGTCTTCTGATGGTTTTCAATTTCTCTCCTATCAGAGACTTTTGTCTATGAGCATGTACTTAGTTCTCCAGGCAATGCTAACATCCAAAAGCATTAGGAGTTCTCTATCTTTTTCAGCAGTTGAATATTTGCAAGCTTCCCAGATACTCTTACAAATACTAGGAATAAATATCAAAGACTTTCTCTGCAGCTATGTAAAGCAGACCTGGGAGAAAAGGCAATTTCTTCATGGAAGAGAAAAAGCCAGTAAGATTCCCTATGACATAAGAAATTACAGTAGGTTTTTCGGAATTACTGAGTGTTATGTTACCAGAAGGCAAACATTACCAAATAAACAATAGATCCACTGACAGTTTAGAAGGAGCAGAACGGATTCATTTTGTTCAGGCACTCATAACAAATTCTTCAAAGTAGAGAGCACTGCCAGAGACCACAGCAAAGCCTAGAAAATACTATGTAGGCAAGCACACCCTTCCTGCTATGAATAATTTTAAAGAAAATTGCAGGCAGAGCTGAAAAGCAACTGCTGGTACAGGTCAATTCCATAGGAAGACTTGGGTGCCAGTCAAGTGAAAATGGCTGGCTGCAGGGACTACTAGTTTGAGTTCTGGCTTAAGTTTTGAAAAAAGTAAGTGAGCATCAAGAGCCAAATGACAGTCAGGGCCTAGATTTATTCATATGTTAATGAATGCCTATCCCACCTGATATAGAAATTAGTAGGCCAGATGTTCTGATAATGACAACATAGAACCCATTTTTCCAGTTTAATCTGTGACGTAGGTGTCATTTTGTCCTCTTAACCATTCCTAGTAGACTATTCAGATCAGGCTACTTTTGCTTCACTTACACTTTGGCAGCCCATGTCAATAACTTCCTCTTCTGCAGGACCTTCTGACATGGGTTTCCTTTTACAGATGTAGCCAATTCTTTTTTCACAAGAATGGTCTGCCCAAAATCCATCCTGAACATAAGAACAGAACATTAGTCAAGTGGGATCTAATTTTCAAAAAGGGTACTTTAGGCTTTTAAGTATTTAGTGATTTTTTTACTAGCTTTAAAAGAAGCAAAACCTAGTCTAAGTTCAGTACTTAACTCCAACCTCATTCCAACCTATTTTTACTGGCTTTGACAATGATTTACACCTTCGATATTTTTAATTATCACAAAGAGGAAAAACAGCATTTTGCAACATCACACACAGACTGACTTTCACACCAGCTATTATCTCAGTTTCTGTAGTACACCTGGTCAGCAATCATAGGATGAGAAACTTGGGGCTGTTCAGCCTGGAGAAGAGAAGGCTGCATGGAGACCTCATAGTAGCCTTCCAATAGCAGAAGAGGGCCTATAAGGATTCTGGGGAGGGACTCTTCATTAAGGACTATAGTGAGAGGACAAGGGGTAACGGGTTCAAACTTAAACAGGGGAAGTTT
>JAOEHX010060039.1:0-26712 GCA_025448015.1 Bolborhynchus lineola
AGGCAGCAATAGAAGTGTTTACAAGTATGTAACTGAATCCTAGAATTATAGAATCATAGAATGGGTAGGGTTGGAAAATAATTCTTAAGATTGTCTCCAAATTTGTCTCTAACAATTCCAGTGAAACTACTACTGCTTAAATTACACCAGCCTATGGCACCCTATGACAAATTATGCAGAAGTCTCAAGGTTGGCAGTAGCATTAGAATAATGCTAAGTTTCTAACTATTTCATTTTAGTACCTGCTGATTTTTAATTAATTTCACAGGAGGAGAAAAGTGAACTTACTTCAATAGAGGTGTTTGCCAGAACCTTCATCTGAAAAAAAACAAACAAAAATATGCTATCACAATAACAAGTTTGCAATTAAATTAAAAGTCTGAAGACAACTCTCCTCTATCACAGGTAGAATAAAACAATAATAATCAACAGAAAGAATCTGTAGTTAAGGTCTTCTGAGAAAGATCTTCAACCTGCCTACTTTTGTGCCCCCTATATACTGAGGAACTAAAATAAATCCCTCCTTTCTCTCACCGTGGTTTGTTTTTTGGTGGTGTGGGGCTTTTTTTGGTTTGGGGTTTTTTTTTTGTTTCTGTTTGGTTGGGCTGTTTGGTTGGGTTTTTTTGTTTGGTCTGGATTTACATTTTTTTAAAATTGAAGTGAGTGAAATAAGTAAAACAATACCATTTTTTTTACTGTGGAGTACAGATCAGCTGTTCTCCTGATAGAATTGCGCTTCTAATGGTCCTTCACAGCTAGAACAGCTTCAAATCCTGGAAGAGGTAGGATGTGACATATAGAAACCCAAGCTAATGATGACTGAGATGACATGTCAACTAGTGCCAGCAAAATACTAGGTACAAGTAGCACTTCAGGCTGCAGATACAAATACCCATGGCACAGCATCTTTCAGCAAAGTTAACTATTAGTGAACAGTGTAGTGTATAGCTCTGTAGTGTTTAAAATCACAAGGTGGTAGGCATACCTGTCAACATCATCCAGTAGAGGCAGAATTGCCTGACCAAATATTATTCATTCATGTGCATAGGACACATTTTATGATTTTAATGCCAGCTCTTTCCAAATCCTTGGTATTTAAGAGTACAATAATGATGCAAAAGTTGCCAACTCTATATTTGCCTTTGTGATGTGGAGTCATATTCTAGCAAGAGGACTCAAAATGATTGCAATGCTAAAGAACTAAAGTTTTCTCTTGCTTGTGTGAAGATATATCAGAGCAATTCTAATGAAGTTAAAAGTCATTTGCTCAGATCAACAGAGATCAGAGATTGTATCATGAGTAAATGACTGCTGTTGTAATGCCTTAGTCATTTTCAGAACATACAGTTTTATAAGTGAGATTTGAGGTCTAATTCATTGCATTAAGCTGCTGTGTGTAAGATCATTTTCACTGCAGTCACTGATGTCAGAGTGACATCAGTCCAGTCTATGAGGAGGCAGCAATTCAAGTTGAAAGCAGTATGGAGAAGCAGGGGGTGGGGAAGAGAGCTATTTTTAACATAATACTTAGCGCAATTATTTTTTGCAGATAGAGGGATAATATGCCAGAGGACAGAGAACTAGGCTTTCAAATAAATTATTTTAGTATTTACCAAAACCGCACTACTGCTTTGTTGCCTAATCATCCACAGAAGTACTTTCTTTCGTTACGTGCTCCTTTCATAAGCATTATGCATCAATTAGCTAAAGCTCCTAGAAAGCATTAGTGCTGCATTAAAGCTTCACTGTATTGTCTGAAGTAATTTTTATCAAACTGGTTTTATGAAAATTGTTCAAATGTAAAGTGTCAATGAGTAAAGATGTGCGATGTACCTCAAAGCATCTAGAAGTGTGTACCTCTAAATAGTAACATGATAATCTGGGATAATCATTTCCAAATTCTACTTCAACAGCCTCTTGAACCTGAACTTCTACTTAAAATGGTGCTCTTTTAGAGTTTGCTGAAAAGGGAGTAACTGTGAAGCAGTATCATGTAGACTGTCAGAAAATTCAAGACTTCCAGGCTTCTAGATGTTGCTGTATAGAGTCACTCTTCTTTGCAAACAACTGGTAAATATTTCTGCCCATTCTAGGTATTTTGTGTAGCTGTAGAAAATAGTTAATTCCCTGATCTCCACTAGATATGCAAAAGTTAATTCCAGTAGCATATCTTGTATTAAGGAAAACTTTTTCTAAAATGAAATACATAATATTTCCAATAATAAATAATATTTCTATTAAACTATCTTCAGTTGGTTTTTATTAGCAATCTCTACGTTTTATCAACTTTTGTGGACTGTTCAGTGGGTTTATAATTGAAAATCACAGTGTATATTTCCTACTGTATTTAAAAAAGATAGAAAAAGTTAACTTTAATTGAAAAAGATACCTAGCTTATTAAAATTTTTTTTAATGGGGTAAGCCTGCATACCAGATCCATGCTCACCCTGCTCACGTCTATGCTGCCAAATGGAAAAATTAAGAAGTTTTTTTGAGTCAGAATTACCTGCTTGTTAAAAACAGTTAACACTCCTTTCTGAGAGGATGTTACTATGAAATCCAGATGGGGCACCTTCACTATACCCTTAATTGCATCATCTCTCTTCACAACTGTCAATGACAAAATATTATTCTTCATCTTTCAGACAAAGAAAATCTAAACAAATTAAACCATAATATCAAGAACATTTTCTCTTCTTGAAATGCATATTGGTACCAACTCTATGACAGCAGTGTATTTTATTATACATTATCCTGTATTTGATTTAAATAATCATGTTTCACCTTCAAATATCACTAATGCATTATGGATGTGCTAAATCTTTTTATATTATTTGAAAATTACAGAAAGGCAGAGTAATAAATAAATAACTGCATAAATAATTACTCAGAGTCTGACCATTCATAATTTCAGAATAATGTGGGAAAATGTACAGCTGGGCAAGGCAGCAGTGGAATGTTCAGATACAGTAAGCTCAGTAAAAAAAAAAAAAGTATTCTGGAATACATAAGCAGAAAAAGAATCATGAATAATAAGCAAAGACAGAAATGCAATCTTATCACTGTACTTCCACTAAAATGTGCAACACATGGCATTAAAAAAATATTAGTTTTGGATACAAAATGAAGTATGTTACCTGTATGAGTAATCTGCTGTTTTTTGGATAGAAGAAAAACCGTGTTTTCTTCTTTCAGCTGGGAAGACATGCCATCACTTTCTCCTAAGAAACAGCCAAAAATCTAAACAGGACAAATGAAGCAATTTATGACAAAACTACTTCTGGAATATTTGTTTATATGTATAAAGTCAAATATTTATCTGACATTTCCTTTATTTAATATTCTTTCAGTAAGTTTCCTAGTGTTATTTGCCTTAACCTTAGCTGTCAATATGATTTTAGGTTTCTGAGATCTGTTACTAAGACCACAATGTTTCTTGAATGTTTGGAAAGAAGCCAGCACACACAGGGCTTCTAGGAATAAAAGCCATCTAATAGATGAAGCTGTTTGTACAGCTTTGCCTTGTAACAACTGTCTGTAAATGATCATCTCCAGTTTCCCTTTTTTTAGTTAAGCTACTTGTGCTTCCTCAGCCAGACCTCAGCTAGAAGAAAAATCAGTAAAAGGCAGACAAAATAGACGTCTCTACATTTATAAACTGAGAGATTCAAAGCAGTTTAGCCTACACAGAAGAGCTTTTCCATAGAGGAAAAAGCAATTCTCTTTTTCCTGAAAAAACCTGAATGTAAAGTAAATTTTTAAAAGTTCTTTTTCAGCTAACCCTTAGCAGGCAATGTTCCATTTTTACTGATCATGACAGAGATTCCCTGCACAGAACATCCAGGTAAGTAGCTCATTTATGTTCCAGGTGTGATAATACTTCAGCATTTCAGTTCTCCAAACCTCAAGCTCTATACCCGTGTACCTTTCCTCAGGAAACAAGTTCAGCCACACCCTGCACCACAGATTTTTTAATTTCCTTTCTCAGTATATATAATGGACATTATATATATTGACTTTCATGAGTTCTAGAAGCAATGCCCCTTTAGATGCAAGACAAAGCTTTACAGCGTTTTCTAGCTCAGTATTTTTCATGTCATACAACAGAACTCACATTTTTCTTCTTTGAGAGATTCAGAGGTACATCTTTTAAAAAAGAAAAATATTCTTACACAACATTACTCTTCATCTTTCACTTCCCAGCTCCTTTCTTACCACACAGACAATTATTTTCTACCATACATCATCAGTCAATACTTTATCTGTCTATTATAGCCCCTTACATCCCTCTTTCTAGTTTCTTGCAATATCACCTTGTGACTTTTTCTTTAATGGCAGGCTGACCCAGTATCAGGTCACTCCCAAATCCTGACAAGATGCCAGATGCAGTGGTTGGGCTAGGCCAGTAGCTGCCCTAAAGCCAACAAAGGTGGAAATTCTCAGTGAGATCAGTGAGAAACCTAGATGTGCCCTATCATGCTTCCTGTATACATGAGGTGGTGCCACATCTTATCTGCTCAGCAGGCAGAACACTGCCAAAGAAAGGCATCTTGGAAATCCCTTTCAGTTGTATAAATATCTTCTGCTGACTCCAACACAGAAACAGGGGGTACCAACAAGCTCCACCAGAGATTGACAAAGAGCATAAAAGATGAAGCAAAATGCATTTTATATGTCTCTCAGATGTTTGGCATTAGAAAAACAGAGCTTCAAAGTGCCAACAACATTTAGGAAAGAGATGCAGAAGTTAATTTCCCAAGTCATTGATGAACGATAGCTGTTAGACTGTCCGGGAAAGGTATTTTAAGTTCTGAAGCCAGTATATGACTAAGGGTAGATCCTAATTTAACTAAAAAGAAGATTTTAAATTTCTTTAATGTTGCACTGCTTTTCAGACTTTTTTTTATTTTTTTCTTTTTAATAAAATAGTGGCCTTTGAGTATGGGTATACTGTTGTGGAGACTGCTGGGAACTTAGGAAACCCTTGAACATGGAGGTGCTTGAAAAAGAGAAATGTCAGGAAGAAATAAGAATACTTACGCAAGTCTGTGATCCCTTAGGTCATGGAAATATATTTGGAAGATTTTGTCAAGCTAAAAAGAGGCCAGATATGAAGAGGTAAGTTTGAAAAAAAATAAGATCTGCAAGAGCAGGAAGAGAGGAACAAAGGGTCAGGGATAGAGTTCTGGGAAAGAGAGGTGAGAGTAAAGAGAGACAGAGATGATAAAAGAGAAATATTAAAGGAACACAGTGATGTGGATCCCTCTTCCTTAACTTTCAAGACTGGGGGCAAGCTCAGCAGTGCTAAAAGCAGCAGGGGAACTCAGAAGAACAGGGATGAAATGCAGACCTTTTTTAGAAAAAAAAAATAAAAATTAGAAAACTGGAGCACAAACAGCCAAAACCATGATGGCTATTTAGGATGCTAACAGAAAGTAGCTTATCATGACATATGGCTTTATTCCTGACTTCAGTACCTCTTCAGGATTACCTGAACCATTTTGAAAATGTAGAGTTTGTCAAGAAACAAAATTTAAAAAAGCCCACCACCACATAATATATAGAATACAAACCAACCCTATTTTATTTCATTAGAACCTATTCAAATAAGCCTGTAAATACCTGGTTTGATGCAATCATTGCAGATAGGATGTTACTGCAATTGCAGTAGATTAAAAGCTGACACTGAAGTTGTGGTTGATGCAAATTGGGCCTAGACAACAATCAATTGATAAATGCAATGATTTTTCTGTTTCAGTGTAAGCTAAATCTGGGGAATTCCAGGAGTCAGCAGTTTTCTTACTTCAGTTTTCAGCTCATTCTCTATACCCTGACTTTCTGTATCCACACTACCCATTAAACAAATCTTAAGCTTTTGACCTGAAAGGAATTTAGCTTTAGGTTCCACATGTTTAGATAGCTTGTAATACTTACCACTGTCATATTTCCCACTAAATGGAAAGAAAACAAAACACCTCAAAAACTCACTGCAGCTTTTTCATGCAGTATTTTATTTCAAACTGATGGATAATGCTGTTTCAAAGAAATCCATGTCAGATTGAAGCTGATTAAATAGTCCGATCTTTGTCTATTTCATAACTGAATCACCACCTCCATCATGAATGAATTTCCATTTACATTATATTAAATATTTCTCTCCACAGGAGAAAATAAATAAAAAACTCCAACATGAATACTTCAATCAAGATTCTTTTGAACAGAGAAATAACAAATATTTCTATTTCACATCTTGCAGCACTTAATATAGTCTCACTGACATGCATCTTCTAATGAAATGCATACTGTGAGATGCTGAAGATTCATTGAATGCCATACTCCTCTTTTTTTCAGGAAAGTTTATACACTGGGAATTTTAAAAGGCTGTTGTTAGTCAGCTCACACTTGGTAAAATCTGAGGAATGCTCACAAAACCGGTTCTGGGGAATTTTATCCCAAGCAAATCGCACACATATTTCATAAGGAAACTAAAGGGGCTTCACTTCCTTCATTAGGCCACATACTGTGCTTGCTTGTGTAATTATGCAACTCAGGTTACAAGTCGGATTGCATTGGAAACCTCAAGTAAGGTTTGGAGTCAAAGATGCTCATTCCAGTAAACAAACTGAGCTTCCTTCAGATCTCTTATAAACTAATGAGCCAGAACATTATTCGCTACCCTTCTGCTTCCCTAAACAAAGGACCATCAGTCTGGCAGTTGCCATGAATTCAGAAGTACTATTCTCTACCAGTCCCTGTTTCATACCCATAGAGCAGATCTTATGATATATAGGATATGTGTCTAGCTTGCCACATCTACATAAGAAACTGTCACCTCTCTCTAATCCCAAACAAAGAGTAGTAAGAAGTTTGAAATGATGTAGAGAATTTCGAATAATACAAGAATTTGACTACTGCTGCAGTTGTGCAGTTCTTCAGCATGTCTATTGGTAGCTGGCCATTTCAGGAGCTTAGTGTGTACATCATGTACCAGCAAATCCAGAGATGTCTTCCCCCTCCTCTATTTTTACACAGTTTCAAAGAAATCCTGAGCAGAGCCAGGACTTCACCTTTAAGTTTCCTGTCGTGTTGAAAGAGAAAGGAAGAAAGGATTACATACGAATAGGAGACATGCAAAGATAAAAGATTTCAAATTTAGCTCTCACAAAGTGAATTTCATAAGAGAGGAACTGGATTTGGCCTTAAGTTCTATCTGTTAAAGAGGGCATATTGGCAAATTCTTTAGAATGCAGTTATGTGATGTTCAATATCTTCTACAGCTAACTTTCAGATATCCCCTAGGCCTTCGTTGAGAAAAATCTTTAATGCCTGACATGAGCAAAGTTTGTGAGTGATGTGCCATTGTAATTAAAAGCAATGCTAAGAGAGGTATTAATCAGAAATATTCCCATAGAAAGCCATATTAAATTGAAAAGACTGAACACACTAGTTTTAGGATGGTATAGAGAAATTATAGGAATTGCTGATAATATGTATAGAACAGATGTTGGATGTTGGATATCTTTAAGGTTCAAATAAGAATGTGATTTTCCAGCATAACATAAAATGGAAATCTGCTGATGAATTTATGGTTCGTGCCACTTGTTAATACCTTACCTTATGGTATTTCAGCAAGGACTTGCCATGTATGTAATGCCACCTATGCTATCATAGGAAGGTACTGTATAGTGGGAGTTATATCCTATCTACGCAATTCCGTTTTCAGTTGAAAAGTAAAGACAGAATCTTTTAGTAACACATGATATAGATGCTCTTGACACAAAATGGCTCAACAACGTAAAAATCAGTTATTTTTATAGAGCAGTTGCTTGAAACACTATCCATGGGAAATGACTTGATAGAAGATACTTTTCTACAACAAGTGTTTATAATTTCTCATAATATGCAAAAAAAAAGGAGCAACATGTTTAAAAGAAGTAAGACTTTTTCAAAAATGTGTAAAACTGTGGATGCTATGGAAGTATCATTTTTAGGTGAGTTGAGAAATAATCTACAAATGGATAGATTAAAAATCCATCAAGGGTTACTAAACACAGAGTGCAGTTGCAACTGTGGCACAGAAAATCCTTATGCTACGTGCAGCCAGAAGCAAGGGGTGTGAACCAGGACTACTATTTCATAGTTACCTCATTCTTACACATTTTTTACAAAGACTTGCTATTTACCACCATTAGAGACAGAAAATTTGATTAAATGGATCTCACCCATGTACATTCTCAAATAATACCTACTGAATTCTCTAGTTAAAAAATTCTCTACTAAAATGCTGTCATACTTCTAATGCTTCACATTTAAAGTAAAGCCCAAATTTACCCTGTGGAAAGGGGAAGAGGAAGGAGAGGAAAGAGAGAAAAGAGAGGAAAGAATGGAAGCATTTCTGATGGTTTAGCTATAGATAGGCCTTATCCTGAGAGCATATATTGCATGCTGTAGCCATAACAGATTTCACATTTTGTCAATAAGCCCTCGGCCAAAGAATGTCACTGAAGCAGATCAGGAGAAGACCTGGACATTCTCAGGCTCCACGTTCCAGATCCTGCTGTCTTGTCGGGAATTTAGTATATCAAACTTTGTGTGAGGACAAGCAGTTCTGGTAGACAGCTCGGTGCTCTTTTACAAAATAAGCAGGAAAAATATTTGTATTTAATTAGATCATCCTTTAACATTTATCCATGTGCATCTACATAATAGGCTCGAGGATCTTGGTTCAGAGAGAACAGAGACCAACTTTCTCAACTCATGTAAACCAGTGGAATATAATTAATGTTTAATAAAGTATTTGATTTGCAATTTCAGCTACCAAACAGATAGCGGCAGGAAAGAAAAGTAGTTCACCTACAAATAAAAATTTAACTTAAGCAGGCTTCATTTAATTCATTCTAATTAATCTTTGTTATCAGACCTCCAATGACATGCCTTTATAAGGACAGATACCTCTCAGAGTTTGAAAGAGTGGAATAATTAAAATCATTAAAAAATTGGATTTAAAGTCCTGCTTGCTGAAATTACTGGACTGCTTTTGTAACAAGCACAGTATAGGCAAATCTTGCTCTTAAGAACCTGCTACAATTAGCAGCATGGATTCTCCCATGTGTTAAGCTGGTTTGCATGATATATTTAGAAGTCTGAAATCAGAGATCTTCAGCAGAAAATCCATTACATGGAGTGTCTTAGCAAAACCTTGTAGAGACAATACTGTAATTTCAAATTACCCACCTGCTTTCCCATGTAAAAAGGGGAAAAGGCAGGGCTCAGCAAAGGTCTCCTATACCTTATCTTTCACTGACACTTGTTAAAATTAAACATCATTTCTTGATGTAACATGTAAGCTACTCCAAGCTACTTCTTCAATCTAGTTTTCGTTTAGATCAAAACAATACATTTTATCAAATTTTCTAGCTTCAAAGGCATATCTGTTTTCCAAATAATATTGGGTTTTGGAGGGGAAATGGTGGCCAGGATAAATAATGACATGAGAGTGCCCTATTACACCATGGACCACATGAACAACAGACTCATGAACAACACAAAATTAACAGTTAAATACTGTTACCTTTTAAGATCCTAACTGGCTTTTTATATTTAATAAAGTTGTAGAAATCCTTACCTCACACCATTCTATCCTTACATCAGGGTTGTTGCTGAGCTTCCAGAAAAAGGCCTTAACATTATAATCCTTCACTTCTGCACCAAAAAGTGTCTGTGTGGCTGCATAGAACTTTTCATAGTCTATCTCATCTGCATGGGAGGAACAATATCCAGAGTTAGAACCTGGCAAGCTACAGTTTGCTTCCTTATCCTCCCTACCTACTGGTTTATTTCTCCTTCAGTATCAACAGCATGTCAGTTCTAGCTCCTCATACTGTATTAGGTGAGGTATTTTGCAAAACAACCAGAAAGTTCAGTCTTTATGTTCAGTTTTTTAAAAACTACCTGGTTTGAAATGCATGACAGGAAACAGATAAAAGAACATGTGACAAATTCTTACCTCTGCTTTCTCCCCTTACTTTCACACCATGATTCTGATATGTTGTTCTGAACCTAAAAGGTGTCTGGCATAAAGCCTATCCTTTCATGCAACAATAGGCACTTGCATTGAGTAAAGCAAATGTTTGCCCTCATTACTTACAATTAAGCAATTGGATTTACATAATTCATTGGGTTTGTGTTTTTACAGATCAGTAGAAATGCTGTATTTTGTGAACAATAACCATAGCATTATTAATTTGATCTGAATCCTAACAGAAGGAGAAAAGCATTCCCATAGCGCAATAAGCTTTTTTCTTGCAAAAATCAGTAAGTCACAGTTTGAACATTAATTTGAAGTCTTTCTTATAGTCTTGCCTCATACCTTCTCTACATATAAAAATTACCCTTTTCCATCAGAAGAAAGTATCTCTTACCATCGTCTTTAATATACAAGCCTAATTTCTCCTTTGTCTTCTGGGTTACTATTTTTTCAACTAGTTTCTGAAACTCCTTCACAGCATTCTTGAAATCCAGCAATTCAGGAGCAGAGCAACTCTCCTTATCAGAATCTTTCTCGGACATCCTTTATTAACAGAAGACAAGGTAGATAGAAGACGGTAAGAGGGAAAGATCTTCTTACAGCCTGGTCCAAGCCATTTTCCACTCCTTAAACTCCGACATGAGTTCATCTAAGAAGCAACTGCATGAAAGGTGTACCAAGCATATTAAAAAGAGGTGACTCAAGCTGGCACCTTAAGCTGGCAAACACAGTAGGAACTGCTGATGTCAAAACCCCTATTACGTCACAGAATTCTACTGGCCATGGGTTACGAACAAGGATCACTAATAACCTGTCAAGTGTGATTATATCATGGCATCTCGTGCAACTGGTGGTCGAACAGGCATGAGCTTTCTCACTTTCAGAGACAGACAAGGATTTCATCAGGGTTCCATTCTGCTGTATTAGGCACCCCAACAGCAACATGAGAGGACATTCTCCAGTAACAATGTTCCTTTGAGACTACCTATTGCAACTTTATCTTACCTTTCAGACTTTTGTACCCAGTGAGGAGGAAGGACAATTATACCAGCTATCTCTAAGTTTCATGTTGGTTTTCTTATGTTTTAGATTATTTTCAGGTTTTCTGCCAAAGTCTGTGTATCAGCTAATGCAGTTAGGAACAACTGCAACTGTGTATTCCCTTGGATCCACAGTTCATTTGGTGAAGAATGACAGAGCCAATTCTCTGTTTAGATATGCTCTGTGACAGGAGACTGAGACCAGCCTGATGATATTCTAGTATGTGCTATTGCTGCAAGGCTCAGCCAGGGAACTTGATCTAGGTGGGAATGTCTGGTTTTATAGTACCAATAAGAGAATTTTATGAGGTATATTAGGTTATGAGTCAGTATTCATATAATATAAAGAGGCCAAAGACATCTAATTTAAACAAAAAAAAAGAACAAGAAAAGCACTTTTTGACAGTTCTTGGGAGTAACATTTAATGCTTGCTTCCTTAGTCAATCTTAATTTCTTGAATATACGCCATCTTGACCTCAGTTGTATTCAAAACTCCTACCCAATGAACTAGAACTTCCAACCTAAAAAAAAATTACCCAACAGAAACATTTTTAATTGCATAAATCATTATAATTGAGATTGCAAAAAATCCAGTTACAGGCAGGTAGGGCTTAAGATATTTTCAGCTGTCCAACTGCCTCCTGCTTAAATTCTTACAGCCAATCAAATCCTTTATTTTTTTATACTTAACTTCCAGTCAAGTTACTATTTACTTTTTTTTCTCCCACCAAACAACTAATGACCCCTGAAATTAAGTGTTAGCTCTTAACATGCGCCAGTCTAAAGCTCAGGTATATGCCTTTCATGGTTACTGTTTTGAAAAGGGTCTGCTTTTAACTTGCACCAAAATTCAGTCAGGATCATAAAATCAGAATATTATGTCAAAGTACCATTCTGGTTTTTGTTGTTGGGTATACTTAAACAAAAGCAGGATGGGGCTATTCAGAAAGAAAAATTGCAGTTATCACTTTCTTTTGAAAGTGGCAGCCCAGAGCACTCACTAACTAATCAAAATTGTTTGATAGTCCACCCAATGTCTTGAGATCAAACATGATTTTTGCCCTACAAAAGTACCAGTTCCTGTGTTATATCTGTGTTATCTTTCTGTATCACAGCATCTTAATTTTTTCACTGAATAGTGGAAACCTAAGGTGTCCAACTGGACTGGTGGAAAAGTGAATTTATTTTTCCTCTGAAAATAAAGAAAAGCTGAAAGAAAATTACATCCAAAACTATCCTCTGAATAAGTAACACAGTGACTACTGGAAAAATGGCAACACCAGTTCTTGTGAGAATATTCTAAAGAATTAAGCTTCATTCATTCTTTGGAAAGGAATGATACAAAAAGCTTTCTTCAAAGAATAGTTGAGTGCAGTGACTTTTAAGAAGGAAGCATCTTCCTGAAAAAACAGGTGCTTGAAAAAGAAGTTCTATGGTTTGCACCTGTGATCATCAGTAGTCTTCTACTGACTAAACTGTCACAGGTTTTTTAAAAAGGCTTTAAGTATTGGTAATTAGTATGTTAATTACTTCAGATCATGTTATAATCACAGATTCTCTGCATATGGAAGCTAGTTAGCTTGATCAGGGTTCTGGATTATATGTTACACCTCAGATGATCAACTTTAAGTTCCAAACCCTTTGCTGAGTCTGACTCTTTATTCTTGATAACAGTTTGCAAATTGTAAAGGCTTGCCATTTCTGGACACTGCCATCTGAGGCAGTGCATTCTACTCTGAAGTCAGAACTGTTCACGTCTTGGCTCTGCCATTTCTTCTTTCTCGATAAGGTTACTATATTGCTAAAAACTACATGTAACACAGGAGCAACATCCCAACATGGAATGAATTCCTTTGTAGCATTACTAATCCTTATAAGTTAATGTCCACATTTTATGTGTGCCATATCTGCAGTTCCTTTTATATCACTGCACTATGCTGACATTAAATTCTAGCACATTTCTGTTTATCATGCTATTCTCACATCTCCTGTGCATTACATGAATATTATTGACATAATAAGTATAACTGAACTGTAATTGAAAATGAATAAAACTATTCATGGTATTAGCAGTGAAATGCATTTACATTTGTTCACTGATCTACCAGTTAATGAAGTCATTCATTCATATTCATTACACAATCACAAATTTCTGTGATCAACAAAACTCTGAAGTACTTCAGAGGAGCACATTGGTGACAATAAGTAGGCACTGGCATCTCCTGCAATTACAAAAAAGTAGAGCTCATGAAGAAATCACAAAAAAGGTTATCCACCTCTTTATTGCCCTCACCAAGGTAATTTACATAATCCTGGATTATTTTAATTTTTATACCAGTGTAGACAGTAGTGCTTTATTAAGGTTATGATTAAGTTTGGGATGAGAAAATCTGACAAGAACAACCAGGCCAAAATGTCCCCTTCGGCCCTAGTGTCCTTGTTCCCAAATTTATTTGAGGCATCATACATTCATAAGGTTTAAATCTGGAAAAGACCTTGATATCTTCTACTTTCATCTCCTCCATGTTACAGATCATTAAATATCAGCCATTTATCACTATAACAAGCCAAACAACCTTGTTCTAAAGCATAACTTGCAGAAAGGTATGCAGTTTTAATCTGCAGATGCTCAGAGATGGAGAATCCATGATATTTGCTCCAAAGGTTAATTGCTCACATTGTTAAAATTTAAGCATTAAAACTGCATAGCTTCAGCTTCCAGTCAGCAGTTGTTGGAGTGTCTTCACTGATTTAGAGTAATCATTAGTATATTCTCCCAATAGGAGCCTTTGTACCTGAATTACTTCTTTTTTTTTCTCTTGTTAATTAAATCAGCTTGAACTCTCTGCCTCCTCCTGCAACACCTGCCTTCAGGCCTCAAAATAATGTCTGTGATTCTTTTACACATTTTCTCAGCTTTTCAGTATCTTTAAAGAACACAGATGCCATGTTGCTGTGCTATGTCATAATAAGCAGACAATAATAATGGTCAGATAATGAATTTCAGTCTATTTGTTAAGCTCACTTTTCAAGAGGCCATATTTATCAATTTCTTTGTATTGTTCTTTAGCTATTGATCTCCAGATCAGCTTTTCCATTACTTCACCCAAGGCAGGTGACAGGTTATTGGTCAGGCCTTTCTTGAATTGCTGTGTGTGGACTCCCTGCTCTGTGGAGATTATGTAGTTGAAAAGAAAAGAAGCATCATCTTTGTGGCTATTTAAATGATTGATGTCAATCAGGCATGTTTCAAGAATATAAAAGTCATTTCTTCAAAAAAAAAAACAGATAAAGACCATAGTCTTCACACACACTTAGGAAAATCGGCTGAACAACATTTTTGAAACGTCCAGGGAAGACAATTTGGTATTAAACAAAGTCACTAAAAATAGCGCATGCATTGTCCCTGCATGAAATAGCTAGTTCTCCAGGGGAAGTGGTGTTTCAAGATATGCTACCTAACAAAAGCAATAAAACTGCTTGAGTTAGATACAGAAAAGCAGCATTGAAAAGGGAGGCATAGCTTGGAAAAGGGAGGATGGCTTGAAAAGGAAAAGGGAAAAGGAAAGGGATAGCTTGAGGATGCGTTTTTGCTAGTTCCAACAGTAATTCTCCAAGACGATGCTTCCCTTGTGCGCCAAGGTACTCAATGGTTGGTCAGATACTTTATCTTGGTCAGAGTCCTGGTGTATTTGATACACTGCTTCCAGCTGTACTGTTGCTCTGCAGTGTTTACTGCTGGTTGATTTTTCAGTTCATATCACCTAAGCTTGTACAACATCAGGCTATATTTCTCATTTCCCAACTGTTATAACAATGGTTTAATATTTATAAAAGGTATTAATGTTCATCCTCAGAGTGAAAAAGTTAAGAACAGAAAGCTATGTTATGTTACCTTGTAACCACCCATGAAGAAACTTTATGTTATATAGCATCATAAAAATACACAGGAACCCCAAATAAGGAAGAATTGCTTTCAGTGCCAGCTGATTCTGTTGTCTTCGATGTTTAAACTAAAAAAAAAATGTACAGCACGATTTTAAAATAAGATGTAATGACTGAGTGTACTGACATACAAAAGTGGAGTAGGTAGGAAGTGCATTAGAAGATAACCAAAGCCTGAAAGGGAAATTCAGTATTAAATTGATGAGTAACAGGAAGTTCTTGCATTAGAAAGTCTACAGTAGCAATAACTCAATGAAAACCATTTTCTTTCCTGTCTCCCTTACTGAAATTGTGGAAAGCATTGGATATGGAATAAGGCAGAGATAATATTTATTCAGAAGTCAAACCTCCCAACTCTCCTCCTCTCAGCGTGTAATCGTATTAGACTCAACTATTGGAAATTGAGTGAAAAAATCAATCCTTTTCAGTCTTTATCTCAAGAACTATCATGAAATTCTATGCAAGTTTCAAAATTTTGACCATGTTATTTGGCAACTCTTAACAAGTAACAAAGCTACTGCAGGAGACAAACAGGCAAAAGGTGATAGATCTTTCTTTCCTCTACTTCTTCTATTCAATGACAAAAAGTCCCCAAGTAAAATGATGGTTCAGAATAGCCCAAAGAAAACACAGTAGCTCTAAAATGGCCTTAGTTCATACAATGATAGAATCATATAACCGTAGAAGGGTTTGGGTTAGAAGGGACCTTAAAGATCATCTAGTTTTATTCCCCCTGCTATGGGCAGAGGCACCTTCCACTAGACTGGGTTACTCAAAGCCCCATAAAACTTGACCTTGAACGCTGCCAGGGATGGGACAGCCACAGCTTCTCTGGGCAACCAAGGTGTACACATGCCAGGTACACTTGAACTTAGATGTCATGGTACGTGCTGCAGCCAACTTCCAACGCTAGCACAGACGTTCTTACAGCATCTCATCACCTCCCAGGGTGGCCTACTTGGGTCCCCTCCCTGCTCCAAACATTTGTGCTTCAGTGAAATTTGTTTGGGCCAAACACTTTTCTAAATCCAGAATATTCTCAGAGTCTTGCAACTTTTCCACTCAGCCTGCTTTGTGATTTAAAGATCACATCCCAGTGTGGACTGGATTATATAGCTAGGATTACAAATTCTGCAAGACCAAGATCTAGTCTCAAACTTCGCCATTAGGCTTGTGTATTTTTTTAATCTTACATATTGCATTATCAACAGATGTAAATCTATATTAAAAGCCTTGTTTTAATGCCAAGTGGCGGGAACAGATGAAAGGTTTCTTTTGTCCATAAACTCTCCTTGCTCTGCACACTGCAGCTATATATAGAGTGAATAATCTCTTGGCTTTCATCTGCCTTTAAGGCTAACGAATTGCAAAAACAACGTGTAAGAAAAAAAAAAAGGCAGCAGAAAAATGTAAAAGTCCAAATTAAAAAGCTGAAGCCAGTTTTTTTTGGGGGGGAGGCTTCTTTTTGGTTTTGTTTTCCTTTTTTAATTTTTCTTTCCTTCTTTTCTTTTTTCTGGGACTGCAGCTTGGCAGCCATGCCCTTTGAGATAATACGTTTTACAAAGTTCAAAACAGGCAGCAAGCCACCAGCATCTTCTGATTCCTGAAACAAATGTATTGAGTAAAGCTTCTTTTCTGCTCACTGTCTGCTTGTCAGGAAAGAGCCTGTGACTTGAAAGGCATGATAGCAGAAGATTAAGAGAGAAATTGTATATAGATATGTGTTTTGACAGATATCAAACCAACTCAACTACCTGTGTTTTCAGTCTCAGCTCACAAGGAAACACACCCTCAGTCTAGCCCTTTTAATATTACTATGTGCATAAGAGAGAAAGAGAAAAAGAAAAAGAGGCATCATTGCCAAGACATATTTCGATGAAAATCCTACTGCTTCCACAGCTGACATTTTTTTGGAATTAGATACTAAGAAGGAATTAGAAGCTTTCTAATTCTAAACTAAGAATAGATCTAAACTGGAAGTTTTATTTGGGCCTCTGTGAAGGCAGCAACACGCGAGCCAAATGTGGATCTGCTAGGAAAGCGAACAAACTGGAGGTCTTCCTGTGAAGAAAACTGGTGTTTGACTTGGCAAGGTGTTTTAGGCCTTGCTGAGCAAAAATCACTGTGATATGCTCAGAGACCGGTTGGTTTTGGAGTCAGTACAGCCACCCTAGCACATCTGGGGGTCAGTATGACACCCTCACTAAAACCTGCTAGGGCTGTGCACAGGCAGCTTGGCTGTTTCTGTACTGTTTTCACACGACACACACCAGAGGCAAACATAAAATTAGGTGACTTAGTAGCACAAATTTTGGTACCTTATTTGCTCCATGGCTGACAAAAAGGTGTTCACTTGTCCATAAATTTGCCTGGGTCATGATGCTGGTGATCGCTTTAAAGGTACAAATATTGCCATCACTGAGCACTGTTGGGAAGCACCTTAGAAGAAAGTATCGCCTTAATAGGAGTTTTTATTAGCAGGATATCTGGAGATGTTTAACTATGGGTTCAGCAGTTTCTACCTCTTCCAGGAGTGGGGCACAAAGGAGATCTATCCAAACGTGTCTCCCCAGAAAGAAGCGCTGCTGAAAGCAGCAGTGCCGAGCCAAAACACACAGAGAATGTTTTAGGGCAGATAAGGATACAGCCACATCCCAGCCATGACTAGGCTGCTCGCCGCAGCAAGCGACAGGGCGAGGCGAGGTACTTGAGGAGCCATGCGACACCACACACGCGTGCGTGGCGGCAGCAAGACGCTCGCAGGACTTACATCGCCAGGCCCCCCACGGGCGGGAGAGGGCGAAGCCACTCGAGGGCGCGCCCTCAGTGGGCGGGAAGCCGGAGGGGGCTCCTCCTCCTCCTCCTCCTGCCCGCGCCAGTGGTCTGCTATGGGGCTGGGAGCGGGCGGAGAGGTTTACCGGCTTACCTCCGCTACGAGCCATGCCCTCGGGGAACAGCACGGGCACGACCAGCCGCCCGGAGTCCGCGGCGGCGGAGCAGGAGGTGCCGGGCGAGCGGCCTCTCTTCAGCGCCAGCACTTACGAGCTGCTGGCGCTGCTCGTCGCCACCATCGGCATGCTGGGCTTGTGCAACAACTTGCTGGTGCTGGTGCTCTACTACAAGTTCAAGCAGCTCCGCACGCCCACCAACCTCTTCCTCGTCAACATCAGCCTCAGCGACCTGCTGGTGTCCGTCTTCGGCGTGAGCCTTACCTTCACGTCCTGCTTGAGGAGCCGCTGGGTGTGGGACGCTGCCGGCTGCGTCTGGGACGGCTTCAGCAACAGTCTCTTCGGTGGGTGCTGGGGTCGCCGTCGCCTCCTGTCCCTCCCCGTCTTGCTGGGTCCCTCCTCTCTGCTGCCTGCTCTCTCCCTGTCAGCTTTCTCGGGGCTCCTGTTCCCGTCCCCCCGCTTGCCTGTTCCCAGTCGTCACATACCCCTTTCCCCAGCCGCCGCCTCTCCCCCGCCCTCAAGCGACCGCCGCGTCGCTCACAGCCTCATCCCAGGAGTTTCTTCCCTTCATCGTCCCTTCGTCCCGTTACAGTCTACGTACTCCGCCCTCCGCTCCTCCCTGGGAGAAGCGCTCTCCCTCCAGGGGAGAAGGGAAAGTGAGAAGCCACTGCTGTGCTAGCTGTCAGTGTGGAGGGTTCGGGTCCTCCTCCCGGCGGCTCCGCACGGCAGAGCTCTGTTAAGGTCGACAGCGCTGAGGAAAATGTTCCGTAGCAGACACTAAACTCATTGGGAATCTGTTTCGGCCTCCCGCCCATGGCGATGTGACGGGAAATTTAGGGGGAAAAAGCAGCGTTGTTAAAAGAGGTCTCCGAGTTGACCGAGTGTTGCGCAAAGAGCACGAGGCTGTATTATATGTGAGGAAACGCTGTGGTCAGCGGGTGAGTAGCACGTCCGACCTCGATGTCAGGGCCAGCATTGCCCTGCCCCGGGGGCACGGCTGGAATCGTGGCTGCACCCCGCGGCAGTGCTGCCCATCCGCCTCCAACGCTGCTCAACCTGCGGCTGTGCCGCCAGTTCCTCTGACCATATGCGAAATTCAAGGACTGTCGTAACAGTGTCAAAGGAATACGGCTTCGTTTTACTGATAAAGTATACTGAAAAAGAGCAGGATTGTGTTTCTGGTGGTGAAAATGGCCAATCAGTAGCCAAATCTAAAGCTCACGTCGGTTACTTTTTTTCTGGGGGAGGTGTGTAAGTTAAAGGTGGATCACGGTGTTCCCGTGCAATGTATATGGGCTGAAAATGGGCTTTAGTAAGGCAAATGAAAGTCTTCAGTAAGCTTTGTACCTTTCCTGCACAGCCTTTGTTTCACACGGCACTCTGGTCTACCCTTGTGTTGCTGGAACAAAGCAAATCAGTCATGTTCACAGTTGACGGAATGTATGGGAATCTGTTCATGTGATGGATGAGAACATAGCTGACAGTTTATTCCCACTCATGATTGAGAGACATAACAAAGTATGTTTTTTATCACAGTGTATTTGGTATATATGTTTATATTCATCATGACTCTTTGTCGGAAAGATAGGTGTGGAGCTGTTCTATGACCTTCATACTTGGCCACACTGGGGCTCCTGGCCAATGCTCTTGGTGTGGACAACAGTGAAATCATGAGAAACTGCATGGCCCCATGAGTAAACAATTAAAGATGAGGCATAAAGACAGATATTTTCTAAGCATGTAAAAGTGGGACGCTCTTGTAGTCAAATCTGAAGCCTCACCTATAGGTGGACGTACTGTGCAGGAATTTTCCTAGTTACCTGACACTGAGCACTGGCTGCAGTGGGACTTCCCAGCTGGAAGTGTGGGCCTGGATGATGATTCTGTGGTAACTGGTGATGTATTTCTTCTTAATTTCTGCTCTGTCTATACAGTAATGATGCATTGCTAAATTTCCCATATACTTTACTTTTCTTAAATATATATATTATTTGCCTTATAGTACTTATTTACTATATAGAGATATATACCTGATTTGGATTAGTGTGTTTGTTTGCTTTTAATGTGCTTATTTAATAAACTGTGCATATTGTATGGCTAGTATATGGTCATTTTGCTGGGTACCCTGCTTGTCAGCAGAACAGTTGCTCTTGGCTAATTTGACTGCTGCTGCATAATGCAGCAAAATCCTTATGGCTTGGAAGCTGTGGCAGATGCAAGATGTAGTTACCCACTTGTGCAAGCTTTGGTATTGGATGATTTCTGTGGTACACAGCTCTCAGACATTTGCTAGTGTTACCAGGGAAAGCAGATGTTCATGCTCTGAAGCTTTTCAGTTCAAAAAGTGGCAACAGAGCTGTAGACTGTCTAGGAATAGGCTGTGTTTTGTGGTCCTTGCAATAGCCTGCTTCTGCATTAGGATAATTTTGTCACTCTGCAGGCCCATGTAGTAATATCTGCTTGTGTTGTGCTGTGCAGCTCAGAATTTGCTGTGCGTGCTACTGTTGGCTGTTTTTCCTGGGACTTGAAAGTTTTTCATTGAGCCTTTAGTATGTTCAGATTGCTACAGTGCAAAACGGATTATTTTGACTACTGAACATACATCCTTGTATGCAAGTAGAATCCCTATTTTCTTATTTACATTAAAAGCTGAAGTCAAGATACAGTTCAGGTACATATGTCTTCACAACTGAGGCCAGGGAAAGAGCTCTTTGCTATTACAAAGCCATTCTTAGCACCCCATGTGTTAGTGTGGGGAAAGCAACACGGACAATTAACAGACAAGTCTTTGATAATGTGGTTGTCTGTCTTAGACAGTAATCCCCATTTAATTTAATTGTATTGAGTTCCAGTATTTATTTTTTAATGGGTGGTGTATCCTGGTGGAATATGATAGCTACTTCACTTAAGTGATGCACTTAAACTGTGAGGGTTGCTTCTCCATGAGGTGTGCAGTCAACTCTATGCTGGCCCCACTGAGCCTGCCACCCTCTCCTTATGTAAAAGCTTGTAACTTTTCTCCTGTTTGTAGTTGACCAAGCTGTGAATAGTAGTGATCTGTGTAATCTCTTCATCTGATTTAGTAAGACTACTCGTACCTAAGAGGTTTGCTGTCTGTCACTGAGAGCGTAAGTTCTTGGGTAGAGCAGGCACTTGGCAGGTAAACATACTCAAATGTCTTTGTTAAGATACAGATACCCTCTAACCCAAAACAAGTATTTATGCAATACAGGCTCAAGGCATAATAATCTTTGTGTGCATCTTCTGCCTTTTGGCAAGCAGACTAACAAGATTTTTTTAAAATGACAGTGATTGATGCAGAACTTGATGTGCACAAGAGAAGTTTGTATCTTGCCCATCCCCAGGCAATGGATGTCTGTTTTAATGCCTTCTGCACATAGAAATAGGCCCTGATGGTTCAGAAGTAAGCTAGTCTGATCCTGTGGCATGTATGTATATACTTTTCAAACATATATCACTTCAGATACAAGAAATGGTAACCATCTGCCAGTAGTGTTCTTCTAACACTTTCTGATATGTTTAATTAAGCAAAGGAAGAAAAGAGTGATAAAACTGATTAGTAACAGGAATGGCCTTGAGAAACAGGAACAAAAAACACATATCCGAGGCAGTCTCTGGACAGAAGATTGCATAGAACTTTGGGGTTGGCTTTCTATTATTAAACTTTCATTGTTTGTGATTGAAAGGCTAATGCTACTGAAGTGTGATTAGAGACATTTGTATTTCCTAACCGTAAGCTTTTCTTGTAAGGGAAATAAACACAGCCAGCTTTAAATGTCAAGTTAATTGAAAGTATTATCACCCTTCTGGACAAGTCACCAATGGCATATGGTGGCTAGATCTTGATGAGATACCAAGTAAATGTTGAGATCCAGGTATATACTCCCTTCCAGTAACGTGAAGTGGATCATGGGGAATTTTGTAAGCAGTCTTACTCTCCTGAGAAGAGCTGCAGAGTGTACAGCTGGGGTTATGTTATTTAATTGTTTCAAGGCAAGCTGACTACCTCCCTACTCCTTCCCTCTCTCATGTACACATATGCTGAAGTAAGGATTGATTGCTAGTGGCTTTCCTGTGAACCTGGCTTTAAAACAAAGCAAAGCAAAAACATTTTTCTGTGTATAATTGTTCGCCATGTTATCTAAGACTTTGCACACTGAAGGAATGAGACCTTTGCCACCCTCTTGCATTACCAATGTATGTTATATGCACTGATTTAATGTCACTAAAGGCGTTTTATGTGGTCACTCAGCAGATAATTTTAGGATCTTGTGTTACAGACAGCTGGAGACTCAGTGTGCATTCAGCTTTGGCAATTTTTTTCCAAGTGAGTTAATCACTTGCAGGATTGAACTTGGAAGAGGTGACTAATTCCTCTGCAGTTTTATAGAAGAGATGTATATAAAAAACATACAAGTCTATTATGCCTAGAAGTGATTTTCATCTACCTTGATTTGTCTGCAAGTGCTTTAATTTCTTCAAAATTTAGAAGTGATACATAGCTGTTGCCTAAAACATATCTTACACCTAATTGCTGGATTTAAATAGACTGTTTATATATATTGCAATACAAAGCTGAAGACTGAAGTAGTACCTTGTCTTGGGCAGGAAGTTGCTTCCACTAGATTGCTTCTGTCTAGCTTTTAAAATGTGAATGAGGCAAGGAGGGATTTCAGAAGAGAGGCTTTCCCCTCTGATTAGTATGCAAAACAGTAATTCAGCATTTGAATGTAGGTCAAGGATTAATTGATAAAGGAAATATGTTCTCTGATGGAAGTCATGGCCTGTTTCAGAGTTGAATCTCTTTTGCTACATTATGCCATAGCATAATTTCTTCATCTCTTCCTCAAGAGAAGAGACAGAACACAAATTATTGCAGCTTTTCAGTACTTAAAAGGGGCCTATAATAAAGATGGGACTTTTTAGCAGGGCCTGTTGTGCTAGGAAGAGGGGTAATGGTTTTAAACTAAGAGAAGGGAAATTCAGGCTGGATGCGAGGAAAAAAATTCTTTACACTGAGGGTGGTAAAATCTTGGAGCAGGTTGCTCAGTCAGGTGGATGTGCCATCCCTGGAGACATTCAAGGCCAGGCTGGATGTGATTCTGGGCAACCTGATCTAGTTGGGGATGTCCCTTTTCATCTTGGGGGGATGTTGGACTAGATGACCTTTGAAGGGCCCTTCCAACCGAAGCTATTCTGTGATTCTGAAAACCCAAAATACAGAAGAAATAATTATCATGTATGAGCCATCTACATGTATAAATCATATATGAGGTAACTGGAAGCAGTGCAAGAACATGCATGATGTAAATATATAGTGGGCTATAAAAGGCAAGGTTCTTCAGGTAAGAACTGCCACTAAATGTATGGCATTATGCACAGCTCTGCATTTCTGTGGGAACAGCAGAAGAAGCCTTGCATCTGTGTGTTCTTGGCAAATCTCTGCCAAGATTTGACAACTCAAGTAACACCATTGTATTCTGTGGTTACAATACGCATTGTTACCTGCCATTTAGCAGCCAACCAAAACTGACCCAAAATCAATGTATTCAGGAGGTGGGGGGAGAAGAGAGAGAGAACAGAAGATGGAGTTGTGTTTAACTTTTATGACTGGCATGAGAAATTAATATCAAGGACAGATACCTCGATCAGCATATGTATTGGGTGCTTGGAATTTCATTACCCTTGGATGTATGGTCTGTATTCTCACTTCTTCAACGGTAGTTGTCACTTGAGATCCCTTATGCTCATAGATTTGCCTTTTAGTTTGATTTCTGAGCATGCAAAGAAGAAATCCAGTAGTTTTACTTTCTACTGCTACGTATTCCCATCCTTTCCCACCAGAAAGTACTGTCTGGGATATTGAATATATAAAAAATGCTGCTTGAAACCATCGCTTGACATCAGAGCTAATCTCCAGTTGAATTGAACAAAAAAGTATAAATTCTCTCTTTCCAACTTCTCATTTAATTACAATTTCCTCATTTGAGAAGAAATTTTCCTTCTTTGCAATCAATGCAGCAGAGGTACAGGTTGTTGCCCAAACCAGATATAAGCAACTCATTAAATTGTATTTATTACTTTTAGTTTGTATTTTATAGAAATATGGTTGAACTTGTGAGTGCTGTTAGCATATGGAAAAAACTTGCAGACTGTCAAAATACCTGTTGCACACTGACTGTGGCATGTTGAGCCTGAACAAACTTTTTCAATGTCTTTGTGGCTGTGTTATGAGTTTGTGTCATTACATGTGCCAGTGGCAGGCATATTCCAGCTCTCAACACTTGGAGTCCCTTGTGAATCTTCTGCTTTTATGGTTTTGCAGCTTCATAATGGAATTTGTTGCCACAAAGTGTGCACATAGAATAGCTGAAAATCCCAGTAGTTGGGAGACTCAAATGACATATAAAGTTTCCAGTTGTTGTTACAGATAATTCAAATATATTAAAGTCAGTTCACACTTTAATGGTCTATCAATGAGGTTATTCTAGTTATGTGAGGTAATCTGTGCTGCTTCTTTCTCATTTGACATGCCTAACAAAAGCTCTGTGCTTTGGTTGCATGTTGATGCAGAATGGAAAAGATGTATAGTGGTGAGGAATTCAGATTTTTTTTTTTTAAGTTCTAGTCTTGTTCTTCCCTATCCTGAAGTTGTATTAAAAAAAAACAAGGACATCCTCCATCCCCTATTGAAAAACTGGACCTTATGATCCATGGACATTTAGTGGAACATAAATTCCTAAGAAATTTTGACAGTTTGAAGATTCTACCTATTGAGATTTTTTTGTTGTTGTTTTTTTGTACTTTAGATTTAGAAATAAAAGACAGTTGGAATAGCTACAAGCTGGAAAACTGTTACCAAGAATTACAGTCATTACTTCTGTCAAAAGTAAGAACTCCTCAGTTTGTAGTGTAACTGAGAGTTGTGCAGCTGCTTGTATTTTGAGGGCCTAAACAATTTGTAGTATTTGAAACTTTGAAACCCTAGGTTTAACTTTCAAATTACACAGACTTTACAGTAAAATCAATCAAGGGTCGTCTGGTCCAAACTTTCTTGGCAAAAGCACAGTCTAGACAACATGACCCAAAACATTGTCCCACTGAATCTTAAGGGTCCAGTACTGGAGAGTCCACTTCTACCCTAGGGAGATTGTTCCAATGGTGATTTTTCTTATTGTGAAAATTTTCCTCTGGTGTCCAGTTGGAATCTCCCCAGGAGTGACTTGTACCCATTACCCCTCATCTCTTTTGTGTGACTCCTTGTAAAAAGGGAGTCTACATCTTCTTTGTAGCCACCCTTTAAATACTGGAACATGGTGATAAAGGTCTCCTCTGAGTCTTCTCTCCTCAAGGCTGAACAAAACCAGTTCTCTCAACCTTTCTCATGTCTTCTCAGTCCTTTTGACATCTTTTTGGTTTTTGTCTGGACCCTTTCCAGCCTGTTCACATCTTTTGCACAGCGGGGACCAAAACTGAGCACAGTATTCCAGGTGTGGCCTGACAAGCTCTGAGTGGGCTGATGACATCTTTATCTCTGCTGGTAATGCCTTGGTTGATGAAACCCAACATCCTGTCGGCTTGCTTTGCCACAGCTGGACACTGTTTACTCCTTTTAAGCCTATTATCCACGAAGATCACCAGGTCCCTTTCCACAGAGCTGTTGCCCAGCTGGGCAGATCCCAGCCTGTGCTGCACTCCTGAGTTATGTTTTCCCAGACATTACAGTTGTCCTGTTGAACTTCCATTGGGTCTTGTTAGCCCACTCTTCCAACCTAAACAGGTTTCTTGGAAGGGTGGCCTTCCCCACTGCAGTTGGTATCATCAGTAAACGTCATCAGGTTACACTTGATCTCATCACCCAGGTTATTCATGAAGATATTAAACAGCATTGGGCCCAGTATTGATCTCAGGGGGACCCCACTAGTGGCAGGTCTCCAATTTGAAAAGGAGCCATTCATCACCACCTTCTAGATGCAGCCAGTTCCCCACCCACCACACAGACCACTTGTCTAGACTGTAATACAGCAGTTTCTCTAGGAGGAGGCAGGGGGAGACTGTATCAAAAGCCTCAGAGAAATCCAGGTAGACAATATCCAGTGTTCACCCCACATCAACCAAGCAGGTGGTAGAGGTCAAGTCTGTCGAGTGCAGTTGCCCCTGGTGAATTCATGCTGGCTTCTCTCAGGTGTGTGCCTCATTTGACTTGTGAAAGACCCCAGGAGAATTCATTCCATAACCATCCCAGGGACTGAAGTAAGACAGATGGGCCTGTAATTTCCTGATCCTCCTTTAAGACCTTCTTCCAGTCTTCTGGGTTGTCCCCCAGTCTCCATGACTTCTCAAAGATTATGGAGACAGACCTGGCAACAACATCAGCTACCTCTCTTAAACTCTCAGGTGGACAGTGTTAGGGCCCGTCTATTTGTAGGTGTCAAGCTCCTGTAATAATTCACATACCTACTCTTCCTTCACTGATGGTGGATCTATGTTTGCATCAACCTGGATTTTTGTTTCCAAGGCCTGGGATTAATTTCAAGCCCAGGAAATATGTAATATTTCCATATGTAATACAGAAGCAGTTCTAAAACATACCTATGCAGTAATGGGTGTTTAACTGAAGTCATAAGAGTTACTCTCTAGAATTTCTATGTTAATGTCGTGGTTTAGGCCGTAAATCAGCCACGCAGTTTGTTACATGGAGAATCAAAAGAATGCAACTCCCACAGGTTG